>BHDV01063498.1:28333-49831 GCA_005406045.1 Adoxophyes honmai
CCTTTAGTAAATACGTACATAAACAGAAGTTTCCTTTCAGGATAAAGCTAATTTGAAGTCGGTTTTTTTTTGTTTAAAATTATTGCTTTAATATTTTATTCGAATTTTTACCCGATGTTTTGTAACACGTTGTATAAGTGTGGAATTCCATTTTGCAGCCATTTTTATCTTTGTATCTACGTCTTGTAAATGTTATGTTACTTTATTATTCAAAGTGGTTTTTGTTAAATTCGCCATACAGGCTCAGTTCATAAAATACACTCATGTATTAATCCCTTGTAATACTTACGCAGCATACCGTGCAGGATACCGTGTGGTGTCGGGTTAAGAATAACACCTCTCCATTTCTTCCGTGGATGTTGTAAGAGGCGACGAAGGATCCCTTAGTAAGGAAATAGGTTAAGGTACATTTTAAGCGACAAGCTAGCAACCTGTTACTATTTATACCTGCCAACTCGAAATCTAAAAAATATGCTGGAAGTGGCCAGGAAGCGTGAAACGGTCACGGTTTGGTCCATGTAGCGTTTTGTGTGCTCTGCCTACCCCGTTTGGGAATACAAGCTTAATGTATGTATTAACAGCATTCACATAAATACCTGGCTATCGCGTTATTTTCTACTTAGACTTTTATCAATAGTGCTTGTTAACGCCAGTAGATGATTCAAATATTTTACTAGTAACTCCATCTAGTACGCGGTGCCTACAACCGGTATTGGGTAGTTAAATAATTTTAAACAAAAAAAAACCGACTTCAAATTAGCAATATTTTAAAATTATTCTGTTTACTGAATGTAAAATCTTGACTTTATCAACAAATTACCGAAAACGCCGTACATCTCCATATAAAATTTGAAGAGTTCCCTCGATTTCTCCAAGATTCCATCATCAGATCCTGGTTTCGTGCCAATGGGACCAATTTCGAGTTATACCCTTTCGATTAAAAAAAAAATTTTGAAAATCGGTCCACGGGTTTTCGAGATATCGAGTAACATAAAAAAAAAAAAAAAAATTAGGTCGAATTGAGAACCTCCTCCTTTTTGAAGTCGGTTAATTAAAAAGTTACAGTTCGCCTTATTGGCTGATTTCTGATTCCTGTTTCCGCTTCCTTCATTTATCTCCTTCCTGCTCAACCTTATCGCCTATGCAAGAAGGAGACGAAAATAATAAGAAAAAAAATCCTGGCTGGCAACACTGTGTTATCGTAGTCTTCGCCTGCCCTCAGCCATGACAGCGTAGTTCATCGGGCTCAGGATGACTTCGGCCACAGTTTCATTTCGTCACCTTCTTAAGTCGTCCACAGTGCCATGTCGTCAGCCTGCAATTCCTAAATCGTCACCTTCCTAACTCGTCCACTTTTTCATATCGCTAATATCCCATTTTTGTCTACATTACTATTTCAACCAAAGTGCTAACTCGTCCACTTTCTGATATCGACCTCAGTGCTACTTGGTCAGTATCACCAGTGCCAACTCGTCCGCATTGAACACGAATGTTTGTACTAGAGTGTGGGCGTTCAATATGTTTGCTAGTTGACGAGTTAGCACTGTGGTCTAAATAGGAATGTTGACCAGTTGGCACTGTGGTCCAAATAGTAATTGTTGACGAGTTGGCACTGTGGTCTAAATAGTAATGTTGACGAGCTGACACTGTAGACTAATTAGGAATGTTGACGAATTGCCACTGTTGTCTAATTACGAATGTAAACGAGTTAATACAGTGGCCTACGTAAGAAAGCGGACGAGATAGGGAAGTGACGATATAGGAATGCTGGCGAATCGGAACAGTAGACCATATGCGAATGAAAACGACATAACAAGGTGACGAAATGGAACTGTGGCCGAAGTCATCCTGAGCCGTTCATCGCGCTTAACATTAAATAAAACCGGCCAAGTGCGAGTCGGACTCGCGCACGAAGGGTTCCGTACCAAAAACTGAATAAAATTTGAATTTTTGTATGGGAGCCCCCCTTAAATACTAATTTTATTTTAATTTAATTATTTATTTTTAAAGTAGATATTTAATTAAATATTTTGTGAGTATTTCAAGTATTTAGCTGTTACAGTTATTTAAATAGACCCAAAACAGCAAAAAAAAAAACACGTTTTTTCTATGGGAGCCCCCCTTAATTATTATTATTATTTTAATTTTAGTATTTGTTGTTATAGCGGCAACAGAAATACATCATCTGTGAAAATTTCAACTCTCTAGCTCTCACGGTTCGTGAGATACAGCCTGGTGACAGGCGGACAGACGGACAGACAGCGAAGTCTCAGTAATAGGGTCCCGTTTTTACCCTTTGGGTACGGAACCCTAAAAATAATATAAATTGGTTTACGATTGGGAAGACCTTCGCCTCGTTTGTGTCTATGTGTGTGTCAGGGCAACGGTTAGATCTTCAAATCTCTTTGATTAGAACCTCTAACACGACGCTCATTAGCTGAAGTAGTTTGAAACAAGTTCAGCGACCTCATTACGCGGACGAAACAGCGTAATGCCAGCCTTGGTTTGTAATTTTGATGTCAAACAACGACTTACTTTACTTTCACTAACATACATACATACATACCGTCACGCCTCTTTCCCACAGGGGTAGGCAGAGACCACTTTGTTCCACTTGCTACGATCCTGACATACCTCTTTTGCTTCATCCACATTCATTAGTCTTTTCATACATGCTCGTCGATTTCGGGTACTCTTGACCTGACCTGTTTCTAAAACGTCCGCGATTTGGTCACGGAACGTCCGTCTAGGTCTTCCCCTCCCAACACATCCATTCACACTTCCAGCGTAGATTTGTTTAGTCAATCTTCTTTCATCCATCCTCTCTACATGACCAAACCAGCTAAGCATACTTCGTTCTATTCTAGTTACTATATCTACTTTCACGCCAGCTCTTTCCCTTATCACACTATTTCGTATTCTGTCTTTCAGTGTTACACCTTCCATGCTTCTTAACGCTCTCATTTCTACCGCATTTATTCTACTTTTATGCTTCGTTTGCCATACCCAACTTTCGCTACCGTACATTAGTATTGGAACGAGCACCCCTCTGTGGACAGCCTTTAATAACATACATACATACATACATATTCTCACGCCCATATTCCCATGAGGGGTAGACAGAGCACATGAATTCAAAAATCCAGTGCCACGTTTAGCAAATTCAGGGTAACCAGATAGTTAAACGTGATATTGCGGTGACAGGTTGCTAGCCTATCGCCCACAATACACTGACCCTTTCCCAGAGTCGACTCTTACGACACCCACGGGAAGAAAGGGGGAGGTGCTATTCTAACCCGGCACCACACGGGTAAACCTTTAATAACGTACGTATAAAATACATACACACATACATCACGCCTGTCCCATATGGGGTAGCCGAGCGCACGAAATGGCCACTTTTAGCATATTTTTTTAGGTTGTAACATAGGTACATACAATCGACCCACCGCAGAACGTTGTCACAATAAAGGTCATAAACATTTCATTTGTCAAGCAATGCAATGTCACTATGACGTTCACTGTGAATAGGTTCTATGATGGGTCAGGAATCAGTTGGTTCGATAGTACATACATACATATTCTCACGCCTGTATTCCCAAGAGGGGTAGGCAGAGCACATGAATAAAAAAATCCAGTGTCACGCTTAGCAATTTCAGGGTAACCGGAGGGTTTTAGGTTGTGAGTTGGCAGGTATATAGGTGACAAGTTGCTAGCCTGTCGTCTAAAATATAACAATGAACCGCTATCCTTAGTCGCCTTATACTAATAGGCAGTGATCGGATCTAGGATGCAATTTCGCGGGGTTTAGGTCCATAATAGTAAGATGGATATGACTTACAACCCCGCGACTTTTATGATATTTTATTATCATTACAAAAGTAAACAATTACCCATGATCAACCTCTTTTATTAAATGAAATGACCACTTAAAAAATAAGCAGTAGAGAATGTCTTGACTGATATTGTCATTCAAATCGAGCCCTGCATATCAAATTCTCAACGTTATCGACAAATAATAATTTCATTACAAATATCCATTATTTAGACAATTCTAGTATTCTTTAAGTGTGCAAATATCAAATGACGCTTTTTTAAATTTTAGCCCACTATCCAAAATCCCGGGAAATCCCGAGGCACATCCACGATACCTAAGCATAACCTTTAAGGTCGTTCACCCAAAATTGCATCCTAGATCCGATCACTGCTAATAGGATAGCGATTTTGAGTAGGAAACACCTTTTTATCGAATCGAGACAAAAAGGAAATGTACAACTCTTTTTAAATGGCCCACAGGAGCAACATTTTGACAATTTCATTATTTTTCAGTATACGAAAGAGCAAGCTGAGAAGCTAGGCCTGCGAGGTTGGTGCAAGAATACGGCCCAGGGCACCGTTCTGGGGCACATGCAGGGACCACTGCCCCAAGTTGAAACCATGTAAGTTGAAACTTCATCTTTCCCTCCAGAGGGCATGTCTTATGGCTTCAATGATGATGATGAAGTTTGACGCAGTTTTTATCTCGTAAATAAACCTCACGCCCAATTCCTTCCGTAGACAGAGACCACAGAGCGTCATTGGCTTCCATTCTGACATACTTCTCTCGCTTCGTTAATTCATCCCTCTCGTCATACATGCTCGACGATTTCGGGTCGATAGGTACAGTCAAAGAATTTGATAACTGTGCCACTTTGTACCTCTTCACAAGAAATGTCACTGTGACAAACCATACTATTTACTAATCAAAGCAATATGAAACTCATTATGAAATGGTTCAAAGTGGCACAAGTATCAATTTCCTTGAATGTACTTCTAATTTGGCCTCTCTTCAAAACATTGCTGATCTGGCTAAAGGCTGGGTTTCACTTTGATTAGTGCGAGTGCGAATAATTAGTGCAGGTGTTTAGTTGCTTTGGTGTGAACAGCGACTGATTAGTGCTAGTGATTAGTTGGCTGTGTATCCGCACTAAACACCTGCACTCGCACTCGCACTAATCAAAGTGAAAACCAGCCTTAAATGTGTTCCAATCCTAAAAGCTCGTCATCAAAAGTCATCATCACCGTAGCTGTAATACAGCAAGCTCAAGATGTAACGCTCTTGAGATAGACTTTCATTTTCGGAGTCTTTAGTTAGACAGTTACAGTAGGCTTAGCCCGGCAACACGCTCTAGTCGCGTCGCGCGCGGGATAGTCTACCTGTCACTTTCTGACGTCTCTAGTTAGACAGTGACAGGTATAGTCTCTCTCGCGCGTATCTCTACTCGCGCCCTGTCGTGCTAAGGGGACAGGTATAGTCTATCTCGCGGGCATCTCTACACGCACCTTGCTGTCTAAGCCGGGTGTTATTTCAAGGATATCACTCCTGACGTCATTTTATCCCGAAACCTACAGCCAATCTGTGTTATTAAAACCCACTTTTTTTACGGGCTGCCCACGCGCCGTATGTAAATCTGCCCGCTCTTACCTAGCCAAAGTTTTGGGCCGTATAAATTTACATTTTCGCCCGTACCTAGGTCTTTATATTACAGCTCTGAATAACGGATGTAAAGGGACTTACGACATGACAGGAGACGTGGCTTTGACATTTTTACATACATACCTACTTAAACATCATGCCTGCATTCCCAAACGGGGTAAGCAGAGCATAGGAAATGCTACACAGACAAGTCCGCGCCATGATTAAGTGTATCATGTTGAACAGCCACTTTCAGCATTTCTAAGTTTATATTAGAAGAACCTGAGTTTCGAACTCACGAACCTCTGCTTAAGAGGCCACAGGTCAAACCGCTAGGCTACCACGGCTTTTATTGACGGCCATTACCATCAAGGCATTTGATTAATGCATGGAGGCGGAACTTGCAACTTCGAGTCAGCCATTTGCCTCCCGCAAACAGTTGAAGCACATTTGGTAAGCGGTTACACTGAGGTTGTTCGACGCATTCTACATGTGCTGACCATCGTCATTCATTACAGTCAAAACACGAGCCACTCTCGTCTGCGTACTCATAAGTATTAGACGCATCAGTTTGTATGGGAACTGAGACAGCGCCTCCCGGCGGCACGTTTACACAACTGTCGTGATTGACTCGTTTGATCGTAATGACGACACTTGGGGTATTGAACACGGTATTCGGCCGCATTTGGCGAGCGACAGTTGTTACAGCCTGACTTGGCGGACTATGATGTAAAGAAGATGTTCGTTGACGCCATGTCACGGCGGCGGACCGTCTAGTGAAAGACGACGTTCGTTGACCGTAGTAGTGAAACACGGGCGACAGCGTTAGTGAACATCTCAGTGTAACTTCGCTTTACCCATCATTTCACGATTCCCCAGTTTGGTGAGATAAATGGAAAGTACTTACCCGTCTGCTTGAGAGTGCACGGCTAGCACAATTTGTCTCGTTATGACTCGGTTCCGCGGCTTGACAGCACATGTCACTCGAAGGGTGGGAGAAGTAGCAATTGCCGTATTCTTTTTAAGTAGGGCAAAGAGGGGCTGAAATGTATCTAGATACTGCCATGGGTCCTTTTTTTATGATAAAAAAGTTTCCTGTGTGGTGTCGGGATAGAATAACACTCCATTTATTCCGTGGATGTCGTAAGAGGCGACTGAGGAAAATAGGTTTAGGTATGCTTTAGGCGACAGGCTAGCAACCTGTCACTATTATACCTGTTCCACCTGTTATCAAATCTAATGCTAGAAGTGGCTGCGAGGCGTGAAATAGTCAAGATCATGGTTTTGTCTATGTCACGTTTCGTATGCTCTGCCTTCCCCGTTTGGGAACATAGGCGTGACTGTATGTAAAAAAGTTTCTCGTTAAGACGCAAGCAGCAATCTCCGTTATATGTGTTTGATGTCACAAATTTTCTTTTATAGCATTATTATCCCGGATATTTCACCCGGATATCCGTCGACTAACCTTCACCAATAATTAAAATGCAACACGTATTACAAATCCGGAATAACTAGGTTGCCACCCGTTTGGTTTTCCCCGGATTTGTCCTAGTTTAGACACTAGGTAACTGTCCGCAACACAATTTAATCCTTCTAACAATTTCTGTTGCATCTGTTTTTTATGTGAATACCTTCCGAAATACAATCGAACCAACTGATTCCTGACCCACCGCAGAACGTTGTCACAATAAACGTAACAAATATTTCCTTTGTCAAGCAATGCAATGTCACTATGACGTTCACTGTGAATAGGTTCTATTATGGGTCAGGAATCAATTGGTTCGATGGTACACATCCTCACGCCCCTTTCCTACGGTTAGGCAGAAACTATTTGACATTACTCTTTCGCTCTCCACATTCATCAATCTTCATACATGCTTCAGACAGAACCCTCTAAACCACTAATGTAAAAATACTTTTTAGGGTTCCGACCCATACAGCCTCAAACTGACAAAGTTTAAAAGTAATAACCAACCTGTTGAAATGTCCGGGTTCTGTCCGAAATCCGGGGTTTTCACGCGTTGTCCTGGCTGCCAATTAGAGATGGCAACCCTGGGCTTACCTAATATGCGATGACACCCGGGTTTCGGAGATTGATGAATTTAAATCCCGTATCCTCGTATTATGAAACTGGATCCGGGATCGTGTCGTGTTGGGTTTAGTTTGTACAGTCGATCCATTTGATTTCCGGCTTGCCGTAGAACGTTGTCACAATAATCGTGATAAATATGTCCTTTGTAGGAATACAATGTTACTATGATGTTTATTGTAAGTATGTTCGATGGTGGGTCAGGATTCAATTGGTTCGATAGTATTGGCTGTTGCCGGCAGCGACGATAGCCACCGTATTACACACTACATAATATTATTGGTACATACCATCACCCCTATTTTGCCAAAAGACAGAGCACACGAAACTTGACGCAGACAAAACCATGATTATGACAATTTCACGCTTCGCAGCCACTTCTAGCATAATATTAGGTTTGAAAACAGATTATTATTGGTGTTCTGAGAAAAATTACAAAACACTAGTTAATTTTGCTGCGCGTTCTTTTTAGTAACAATGGTCTTTTCGAAGCACTAAGACTCAAAAGACGTTTAAGAGCTAATACACTTTTGTATTTGTTCTAATTTAGTGTTGCGTTGTTTGATTGATAAAGTAGACAATTATACATATATGCACATGTAAAAGTAAAAAAATATACATATGCATCTAACCCAAGTTTCAACAATACCTACACCGGCGTAAAAGATCGTGCAACAATTTTATGGAAAGTTTCCTTTTTCCCTTGACGGTACTCTAACCGTCATGGTATATTATGGATGTATACCATCTACGTATGTTTATGCACTAAATTTAACGAGACGGCCCTTTGTTTGTTGATAATCCCATAAGAACTTAACACACGGTTAGTAAACTGTGTCCCCATCCCCATACAAAATCGATAAAGTGTTTTAAGCCCCTGGCGCAAAAAGGTAGGTTAAACCAAACCGTGTGGTGTCGGATTGAGGATAAGACTTCTCCATTTTTTCCGTGGATGTCGTAACTGTCGTAAGAGACTACTAGGGACCTGTCACTATTATACTTCTTCCATGCTTCAACCAAAAATTATTTTAAAAGTGGCTACTTCAAGGTTTTGCCTTTACAGCATTGCGTGTGCTCTACCTACTCTAATACAAGCGTGATGGATGTAAGTTATTACATGAGTGTGCATTAAAACATTTACAACACACAAACTTCCTATTTGTAATGTTCTTTATCATACTTCTTGTTCAAGTTATTGTACGATAAAAGTGCAAATATTTAGTCAGTTCCCTTATTCGATAAAACAATAAATTGTGTAGGAAATCTACCCCTATGACCAATGTCTTGGAAAGTATGCCCATCACTAACTTTCTGTCATTACAAATGATAAGTTTCCGAAGTTTTATACTCAGAAACTAATTGCTCTGGCTGACGTTCTATGAATATTTTAAGTCGATATTCAAAGTAAAATGTGTACACATCTGATGAAGCTTTTGTTTTAGGGTACATTGGCTCAGAACAACAGGAAGCCCATCCAGTAAGATAGATAAGGCAGAATTCAGAAATCAAAAGGACCTCGACGACTACACTTTCGACAGCTTTATCATCAAGAAAGACTGAAAAGGTATTGTAATTTATGATCTGGCAGTATTCGCGCTCGCAAAGGGCAACGCTAATTACATCCTGTTTGAAGCCTAGCCCAAATTAATTGTAATTTAGGTATTTATTTTCCTTCTAATAAACGCTCAGCCCGCAGACTCCTCTTTAATTCATTCCCATTGTTTTTACGACGCGGGAATATTAAACTTTAATTATGTTTGCCCGCCGTCAACCTTCATCCCGTTCATAAAGGTGCAGCATGCCCAAAACGTATTTCCCTGGGCGGTGATAAAAACTGCCGTAATGAGTAAAAATTTAGGCTCACGCAGAATCCCATTATGCCGTCCGATGTGATAATACTACACCTAAACAATTATCGCGCGCGACGCTCCGAGGTGCAATTTAAAAGTTTCATCAGAATAAAACCCGGCGAACGTTCCCGCGGAGGTGATCCGCGCGCGGCGCAGCGGGCGAGCATTCGTCGGGATATCGGGAATAATAAACCATCTGTTAGCTAACAATAGACTGCGACCTTGAAGGCTTTTACGGAGAAGTTTTCCCTCGAAAGGGTGGGAAATAATTACGTTCGAGTCAGTAACCCGGGCGTGCGTTATTGATGGGCTCGCGAGACGCGCGGTAAGTGGGTCAGGGAGGGGCGAGGGGCGCGCAGCCGCCACGGCACTGCGCCCTCGACCCTGCGAGATGGCGGACGCGCCGCCCGAAGTGCTGGAGCTGAACGTGGGCGGCGTGCACTACGCCACGACGCGCGCCACGCTGCTGCGCGAGCCCGCCTCGCTGCCCGCCGCGGCCCTCGGCGACCCCGACCATCCGCGCGACGCCCGCGGACGCATCTTCTTCGACCGCGACGGCGTATTATTCCGCTATGTTTTGGACTACCTCCGCGACGGCGGCCTCGTGCTTCCCGAGTGCTTCCGCGAACACAAACGCCTCGCGCGCGAAGCCAAACACTACAACCTCGTCGGGCTAGAGAACGCCGTCCGCGAGGCTGATCCTCGGCCGCCGAACCGCGAAAAGGGATGCATCACCGTCGGGTACCGCGGCAGCTTTGCGTTCGGCCGCGACGGGCTCGCCGACGTCAAGTTCCGTAAGCTGTCGCGCATTCTGGTCTGCGGGAAGGTGACGCTCTGCCGCGACGTGTTTGGAGAGACTCTCAACGAGTCGCGCGACCCGGACCACGGGCTGGCGGACCGGTACACGTCGCGCTTCTTCCTGAAGCACTCGTTCATCGAGCAGGCGTTCGACAACCTGCAGGAGCAGGGCTTCAAGCTGACGGCCAGCTGCGGCAGCGGCACGGCCGGCGGCGCCGCCGAGCTCAAGCCCGGCGTCGACTCCGAGGAGAACCGCTGGAACCACTACAACGAGTTCGTGTTCGTGCGTGAGTAAGTGCGGCCAGTTCGTAAACACTCCGAATTCAGCTTTAAAACTAAGTGTCACTGAATTCGATCCCTCGTCCGCCGGCGGCTGGTGATCGCTATCTAGAGCTGCCGATCGCATGGATCAGTTTCAAACACCGGCTCTGGTACTGGACGCGCGGGGCTGTCGCTCGTATTAAACGGTTTCTAGACGCAACAGCTGAATACGTATCATTTTTATTCGCAATATTTGCGAATTGAACTGTTACTCAAGCTTAGGACAAATATCATCTACTGAGAGCAAAGTTGTTTTAATCCGAAATAGTAATTGAATCGTCGCTTTGCTCTTCGTAACTCCGGCAAATTAATGTTTGCTTGTAGATAAACAAATAAAACCTTAATATAATCATGTATGTAATAAATAGAAGATATGGATATTGTAAGATATATATTAGAGTAGTAATAATAAACGTTATCTCCTTTTAGGACTTTTCTCGTGTACTGTGAAATAATTACCTACATTGACGAATTTCAAATTATTTTTGAACTACTTTTGAACACTTATGTATTTTGGTAACAAAAAACGTGGGCCACCTTTTTTGATATAAAATATGCCAAATTATATTATACCAAGTCAGATGCTGGCTTTAGTTCGAACGATTTCTTATTTACACCTATTTGTAATAATTGTATGACGATATATGTATATGATATGATACCTTTTCTATTAGGTGATTTTGACTCTACATTGCCTACAGTGATGTGTTGTGATCCATACATTTTATTGTACTACCTAGTTATTTTAATAGAACCTACGGAACGTAGTTAAATTATACAAGTATTTTAAGATTAAAAAGATAATTTAAAAAAGTTATACTAATTATTTATGCAAATCGTGCGCGTATAAATTGTACCTTAAACAATAGGCGGTAGATAATACAATAGTAAATAACCACGTGCTTGTTTTATTCTTGATGCAAATGAAAAGAGTCCATTAATGTCTGTAAAACCACTTTGCTTATTACGATGTGCAAAACGTAAATCCTTTCTGGAAAAGAAAATATTGACTTTTCCCGCCAAACTTTCCGTCGTTAGCTTGCCTTTCTTATAACAACAACACTTTTCCTCATTTCTCAAGCTGCCAGTTACAAGTCCACTCCACAATTAAACGCCTGGCCAACTTCGCAAATTAAAAATTAACGCTATCTTTTTTGAATTCGGAACGTTCTCCGTTTTGTTGAAAAAAAAATACATATCTTCATTATAAGAGCATTTCTTAAATAAAAAGTTCGGTTAACGAGCAATTAGAGAAATAGATTAATAGTGCCAAGTTTGGTAACCAATCGGAGGTTTTGGGAAGTGTAATAAACTGAATTTTGTATAACTAGACGTTTTATACGAGAAATGCTCATAAATTAAAGCTTCGAGCTTATCAAAGCTTAGTCTCCACTGCCAGCTTCCACTCGATTTGATTAAAATGAACATGTCAGAGTGTCGTTTTCATTTTGAACGATGGAGACTTTTCTTTAGTCAAAATGTAAATCTATTTTGAACTCGAGCCTTTGTAAATACTGCAACGTCGAATTTATAAACTGCTATCTACATTCTAAACTTCCATCGGAGTTCTTCCTTTGCTACTGATCTTTGTAATAAATTAATAGGACATTTGGAACACAACTAAATGCGATAGCGAATAACTAGTATTTATCTAAATATACCTTTTTTTTAGAATCTCGAAAAATACTAAGTTCCCGCATAAGAGTTAAGAAATGATAATAGTCACTGAAATAACTCTTTAAACTTTGTAAAGGGTGGTTTTATTTGACTCTTAAGTTAAACATAGCTCCATATAAATTAATCGTAGATACTCTTTGAGGTTTTCTGTTACTTTTTCACTATGCCCGAAAATGGCTCAACTTTTCATTGAACTTCTTGAACTTTATTACAAGTTACGGCGTCTCAGAACTATTAATTTTTCAGCTGAAATAAATACTCTTTCTTGTAAGACGTGCTTACACATTTCAAATGTCGTTTTTTGGAATCCTCACCCACAAACAGCGTTAATCCAATTTACTACATTACATGGTGATACTATGTAACCGCTTCCATTTCGACCTATATGTAAACTCTGGCACCAAAATATATGCGTTACGTTGAAATGCAGAGAGTATTTTTAGGTCAAATGCAAACGTGGATGTGAATAACATAAATTAAACGAGTGGGTAGAATGAAAAATGTGAAAGCTGCGGTTGTTTTAACCAAATCACTTATGAGGTGGATGTTGGTAGATTTGAAAGACTTTTCTACAAGGTGCGATCTGAAATGTGAATATTGGCATTTGAAATTCGTAAGCATGCTTAGAACTGGCTTACATTATATCTTTGAAGTTTAGGAGTTACGATATAGGAAGCAGGGATATTGCGGAAATCTGTCAATGCGGATTATGATTTCTTCTAGTGGCATCAGTCTAATTCTCATCCGCAGACGTAAAAAAGTTTAATCCACAATATCCCTGATAAGAAGTAAGAAGGTGTATGATTTGGAATTCTTAATAGGATTTTTGATTTAATTTGACCGTTTTTATAGCTTGCACAAATCAGGAATAATTTTATGACATAAAAAGCTATCGAATCCATTTGTGATGTGACGTAATATTTAAATTTATTGTAGCTAATGTATCTGATGAAAAAACAGTGTTGGAACTGGAGAATACTACTGTAGGGTTTCTAAAAATATAGTTTTGGGAATAAATTTAGTTAAAAAACTACATTGTGTTTCAATTTGTCTTATTTTTAGTGTAGGAAATATCCCCAATTTACGGAAGACCTAAGTGAAAGTTTTCGTCGTTGTCTTTAGGGTCATCTAATAGCGTGCGCACACAGAGAGCGGTCAGGAGTTCCGAGTTCCGAGTTCTGAGTTCTGCGTTCTATCGAACGTACCGATCTCTAACAAAAACGCACACAGCGGGCGGTCAGACCGCGGCGGTCAAAGCAGAACGCCGCGGTCAGAGAGTTCTATTGCCGCGGAGACAGAGAACGCAGAACTCCGGGATGTCGGAGGTTGCAAATACAGAGAAGTTAATTGAATTAGATAGGGAAAGGAGTTTATTTATACGATTTTAAGTGATGTAGATTAGATTTGATAAGATGTAGATTAGATTAGCCAGCTTTTCTTTTGCTGAAACACACTTTCGCCAATTAAAATTTTGTTTTTAAATATGAGGTTTCAAGATGTAATACAATTAATTAAAACTATTTATCGACATGCGATAATAAACATAGAATAGTTTTCCATCTTGGAAAATACGGAAAAATACTACTAAATTCACCCTGTTCTTCTCGGGTGATATTAATAGGGTGCACTCTATACTTTCTTTTTCTTTTAGAAGCTTCTAAGCTCCACAAAACAATAATTCTTCGTCGAAAAATGAACTCTCCAGTGACATGTTTTATGTACGAAGACACGAACGAAACTAGAACGCAAGAATTTGAACGCCGCTTGTGTGCGTCGGAACTCTTGAGCGGTCAGCGGTCAACAGAACGCGGAACTCCTGACCGCTCTCTGTGTGCGCCCGCTATAAAGTAACCCAAAACGATTTTCAGGTCATTCGTTCGTTACCTCTTCGTGTGAATTATTGGATCAAAAAACCTAACGTTGTATTTAAATCGTTAAAAATGGCATTGCACTATTGCTCCCAATATCTCAACTATCTTCGTTTTGATCTTACTACAATTTAGCAAAATGATACATTTGCTACATCTTGTCATTAGATTGAGTATTTGATACTGTTATTCCAAAAGTGAATAGGTAGGTACTCATTTACGCTAGTAGATTATTGATTGTGGCCAATATTCTGTATGTTATGTTATTATGTGCTCTATCACTTTCCTAGTAGGGCCAAATTGTACCTACGAGTAGATAAGTTGAACTTTGTTTAATACAAATGCTTCTTAGCTAAAGTTTGCATATCTTTTTTTGTAATGTTAAACGTAGAGAACAGATTTTTTCAACTTATTTCAGTTGTTTCTCAAGTTCGCCTAGACATTGTATTTTAATAAAAATTCGCATTCCTGATTATATTCGTGTTAAGAACATTATTTTAGAAGCCTCCTGAGATTACCTATAATATCATTTATCATCATCAGACATGTCCTTTTTACCGTTTGGATTTACCTTTGTGTCAATGACGCATAATGCCAAGTCAAGGTACCTTCCATCAAGATAGAGTGCGCGTTTGGCAGCAGCAGCCGCCGCGGCTCCGAGATGAAAGGCTACGAATTAGCCCGAAACATGTCGAGCTAAACTCGATTTAAATCGTACATGAGTGAGTCTCACGGTAGTTTAATGTTAATTGTCAAGGTAACTTCGATTACCAGGCTTTATTTTATTAGTTATCTGTGCATTCATAACTGAGAACTCATTCTCAAAGTTCAAAACGATAATCGTAGGCGTTAACGAATAAACGTACCGTCACGATTATTTATCCGTACCTACATACAATCACGCCTGTATGTCCAAATGGGGTATACAGAGCACACAAAACGTTACATAGACAAACCATGACTATTTCACGCTCCGTGGCCGCTTTCAGCATAAGTAGTTTTAGGTTTAATAAACAGACGGATAAGGCATAATCGTGACATGTCGCTAGCCTGTCGCCTAAAACATACCTAAACCTTTCTAAATCCTAGTCGCCTCTTACGACATCCACGGAAGAAATGGAGAGACGTTATTCTAGACCCGACACAGGTTTTTCCGTAACTAAATAAACAGCAAACGGCGTTATTTATGTTATCCCTTTTTAAACCGTGAATGTAATTACTCCGTATCCTCGCGGCTTAGCATTTAATACCAGCCAAAGCCGGAACCGCTCGCATAATAACTTGAAACGTGAACTACGTACTCAAACTTACTAATGAACTGCCAGACGTGAAGTTTTACTTAGGCAAATACCGTTCGTAACGAGTAGATCTTGGCCTCCGGTCCACATTAAATACGCTAAATTTTGCTGGATTTTGGAGTTACCACTTGCCGATTTTGAGGTGAGCAGAATACACGAAACGTTATGTAAAGTAAAAACTAGATTGGTACCATAGCGACAGGTTGTTAGCCTGTCGCCTAAAACATACCCCAACCTGTTTCCTTAGTCGCTTCTTACAACATCCACGGTATGTATTCACAATTGGAGTATTTAGACAGAGCACAGTGCTGAACGTTCTAGACTAAACCATAATTATTTCACGTTTTGTAGCCACTTGCCACTATTTAGGTTTGAAAATAGGTGATAGAGGTGTAATAATGACAGGTTGTTTGCCTGTTCGTGTGTGCTGGTGAGTGTAGTAATTATATCCGCGGGAAAAGACAAAGAGAGTCGGGTCCTTACTCATCATCACGACTTATCGCCGATAAATTATCGGATTGTCCTGTAAGGGATAGCTATCATCACCATTCTCTAACTGTTGGGAAAGAAAAGCAAATCCACCCGGCAGAAGCGGTCGATGTAAAATTACATCAATTCTCTCCCTATAAATACAAGGTCCGAAAAGCTTCAATTCCCAAGAGACGAGTCTTTTAGAATTTTTATTAACAAAGTTTGAATCGAGCGAAAAAAAATGATGAAGTTATTTGCAGAATTCAATTATGACCGCGCCGTCGATAAAAGCCACGAAATATTAAATTTATCTTTAGACGCCGCACTCTTTACTCGGCTAAATAAATCTAATACCGCCCGCGCATAAAGGCATTACTGTAAAAAAACCGTTTTCAGCTTAATATATCGTCCCATTTGAGACAGCCTGGCCGGACAGGCATTAAGAAAATCTCATGGCTGAAGGCCAAATAGCCTGAAGTTTCTACTTACGGTTATTACACCTTCACGGGTAACAAAGACTTTGTAAAATGCGAGTCGACTTGTAAGTCGTCACGTGCAAGGAGTGCCAAATGGAAGCGAAACAAACCGCAAGCCAGGTGCTAACTCCAACTAAAACCTTTAAAACTCCGACTTCTCAACATAAACTTCCACAACGCGCTTGCTGAATTCTGGGGCGCTAATAAAACTTATATTATCTTTTTATCTATGTCGTGGCTCTGCAAACTTGGGGAGGTAAGTAGTTTATTCCTCAGCAAAGCCCCCTATAAGCTGGAGCCGTAGTTCTGGGATTATTTTTCTGCGTACGGCCGGAATAACATTCCGACTGTATACTTTACGAGTCCACGTTTTGCGTAGGAATATTCCGTGGCATCACGTAGATATTTGACCGTAAGCGTATGGCTAATAATAGTTTTTGATCCCTTCGGTCCGTAATAGTTCCTATGTAAACACGATGAGACTGATAAAACAATCGATTTAATTGCATCGCCGGCGTATTTGAAACGGATATTATCTGGAATATTGTAATAGAACTTTGTTTGATTTGGATGATGATAAATAAATTGAGGGGCCTGTAATGTTTCCTGTAAAATGATAATTAATGTTACCATGTACTGTTAACTAAAATAACAATATCATACCAGTGGTTAATTTAATTCATTCGTGCATTTGCAAAATTATATCGCATGAAATATTTCTTCTTCCGGGATACGACGAATGGTGATGAGATGACAGATGACTGCCTAGTAAAAGGGTAATATGAAAACCCCGTGTGGTGCGGTGTGGTGTGGTGTCAGGGTATAGAATAACACCTCTTCATTTCTTCCGTTGATGTCATGATGTCGTAAGAGGCGACTAAGTAAATAGGTTTAAGACTGCTTTAGGCGACAGGCTAGCAACCTGTCACTATTATGATTTGCTTTCAAAAAAAAACTGGTTGCCTGTAAAGTCGGTATACGGGCGAAAGTTTTACGTGACAACGACTTTGAGTGGTAAAATAATTTTAAAGTGAATATTCATTCGTATAGTAGGAAGAAGGAATATTCGGCCCAGAATACCTTTTTTTACCATTCCGAGTCGAGACCTTAGTTCCTTGGGGTTCCAGCGCCACCAACTTAATGAAAGAGCTCTCCAAGCGGCTGGTTGATGCAACCGGAGGCCGAAGAGCTGGCAGCCACCTCGCTCAACGCATCAGCATTGCGATACAGCGAGGAAACGAAACCATACCTCGGGGATGCATAGATTAGATGTTTAGAGACGATGTTTTAAACGTAATTGAAGCCATTACTCAACTATTTCTTTTGCCAAGGTAGGGAAGAACAAATTACAAAACCGTAAAACAGAAGATTTAAGTTTATTTTTTTAAGTTAGTTGTTTATAATTTTAATTGTTTTTGTTTTGTACATATTTTTCTAAATACAATTGTGAAGCTATCCAAATTGAATTTTATTTCAGACATATATCTATTAGTAACAACATCATAAGGGACGGGTCTACCCTTACATATATTAAACGTTTAATTTAATAAATAAATTACTACAGCATATTCAAACGTGTCGTCGCAATTTAGAGGTATATTTTTATACTTTTTCTTTTAATTAAATCATTTAAGCTCGTATACCAATTATTTTAAATTAATTTCAACGCCATCTAGCGGCAAACCCGTGAACTCACACAACCCAGGCTGGCCTAGGCTACCTTATGTCCTATACGATTTGACATCTTAACTTAAAGACTTACCGTACGTCATAAGAAAATACTGATGGAATGCTTCCATTTTTCAAAAGTTTTTTTTAATTTTATTTAATTTTATTTTTAATGAATTACTACAGTATATTCATTCAATATTTTAATATAATTAACATATTTTATAGCACTTAATGCACTAAAAAATAAAATACAAAAAGAACTCTTTCGAACCGGATTTGAACTAGCGAACTATGGGTTCAGAGGCGACCGCTATACCAACTGAGCTATCGAAGGCTTAGAAATGAAGTTGAAATTCTGATAAACTTTCTGCAACGTAATTGGTTTGCTGGGAATGGGACGCATAAAATAGTATGACGTCATCGTAACGTTACCGAACGTTACACTTTTTCATAAGGGACTCCCAGCTCAACCTAATTTAAGACGTTGTCACGTCAAAACAGAAGTTAGAGAGGCTTTAATTAAAACAAAGTTAATCGATTCTTCTGTGTTACGATAGTAACCAGACATTTTGTATTTGTAATTTTCGTAACATAGAGGAAGCGATCGTCACTCTGTTTTTAGTAACCTTTAGTTTTTAACCGACTTCAAAAAGAGGAGGTTCTCAATTCGACCTATTTTTTTTTTTTTTTTTTTTTTTTTTTTTTTTTTTTTTTTTTTTTTTTTTTTTTTTTTTTTTTTTTTTTTTTTTTTTTGTGTATGTTACTCGATAGGTCGGAGACCCGTGGACCGATTTTCAAAATTTTTTTTTTAATCGATAGGGTATAACTCGAAATTGGTCCCATTGGCACGACACCAGGATCTGATGATGGAATCTTGGAGAAATCGAGGGAACTCTTCAAATTTTATATGGAGATGTACGGCGTTTTTGGTAATTTGTTAAAGAAGTCAAGATTTTACATTCAGTAAACAGAATCTTTTCAAAATGTTGCTAATTCGAAGTCGGTTTTTTTTTGTTTAAAATTATTTGAAAACGACTCTTACACCTGTTTCATCAATGTTTAAACCTAAGCTTATGCAAAAGGTTTAACTATGTAACGTTTCATGCGCTCTGGCTACGCCATCGGGGAATAGAGGCGTGATGTTGTGTGTAAATATCATTTAATGTCGTTAAATATGGAATTGAATTGATCCTATGGGTCAAGCGTTCTTTGGCTGGCTCGGAATTCAGTCCGCGATCAAATGTATTGTGAAAACCCGGTCACAGACAAGGCTTTATACGATGGAGATGAAATGTACTTTATATTAGACGTTGGGTCATGGGAAAAATAAAGCACAGCCATGGACAAAAGCCAGTACATAAATAGACATAAATAGACGTCCCTGCCTCGTAGATAAAACGTAATTTATAGATGGCAATGATTTTATTGCTGTTAAGTAAATCCCTGCAGTAAAATGGATTGTGTAATGGTGGTCGGAACATTTCAGTAATTAGAATTATAAATAATGTAAATGTGAGAATCTTTGCCGTGTGGCGTTTGGGTTTGGAATAAAACATCTCTATTTCTTCCGTGGATGTAGTAAGAGGCGACTAAGGATATAGGTTAGCAGTTTGTCAGTATAATACCTCGTAAATTAAAACCTAGAAAATATGCGAGAAGTGGCTTGAAAGCGTGAAATAATGTACATATGTAGTGAATTGTGGTAGTGTAGTGTAGTGTAGTGTAATGTAGTGTGTCGTGTGGACTGGGAATACAGGCATGATGGATTTGTTTGGTATTTTAATTTTATCAAATTCCTCTCTCTCAGGCATCTAAAATATCATCGGGGTAAAAGCAAACTTACCCCCACTACTGAAAACCTTGCCAAGTTAAATGCCGAAGACTGAAATTACTAAAAAATAATACTACCACAAATTCCGATCAGCGTTGGTTGGATCAATTAACATCCTATTGTATTTGAGAGCTAAACTGCGGCATTGCTCTTTATTTATCTCAGTTTTCCATCTTCATACTTCTAAGTAATCCGATCTGTCAATATCCGAAGTGTTTTTCCCTGAAAGCCTGTTTAGTCTCTTATACCTAATAGAAATTTGTTTAGTACGAAATTGCTTGCCGAACCTCCCACGCTACTTGTCAGTCTAATAGATAAACAAAAATACTTCGCTAATTACTTACTAAGCTTTTGTATGGAATGCTTCATAATCATAAGCTCCAAACGCACTGACAGCGGAAGCGGGATGGTAGACGCGGCAGAGTCACGTTATCAGTTAGGCCCTGCGCAGACGACAGACTATCCGCAACGGACTTTTTAGTCTGTGAAAATAGAACCTATGGAATTATATGCAGAAACGCACACGACTCGTAAAAAGTCCGGCGCACAATGCATACAATCTACGCAGACTCGATCGCACTAAAATTTTGTCGTCTGCGGTGCGCTAAAGTATACGAAATGATACAAGAGAGCTAGTGGTGGCTAGTGACAAGATTTTTAACACACTTTTTAATAATTATATTGTACAGACGCATTGTATCTGATGGCGGTTACTCGACGAAAGAGTGTTTTAAGTGATGGCCACTAGTCGTCCGTTAGCGTAGGCTCCTTGTGCGCGAGTCAGACTCGCCCTTTTTACTGACTGTAGAATCTTTTCTCTTCACTCAATTAACTATCTCAAATTACGGAACTTCCTCTCTTTTTCCTCACAAAAAGGCTTCAAAAAAACTAAGTATTTTCAAGCATCCGCATCGACGTCAGACGTCTCCCTTAATTAACGATACGTCGGAATTCCGGAATCCACTATTCCCCTTACGTTTTCACCTGCAGGTTAAAGCGCGGGTAAGACAGCTGGTATTTGCACAAGCTAAGTTATTTGCCTGTGGGTCGATTTCCTCCTCATGGCCGTATACGAAATGCCGGAACCGTATCCGAGGCACGTGACTTTGGTAGCGACATCCGATAATCGGAGACAGGTTCTGCCTTTTCGCAAAAGAAGCAGATACAGAAGTTAATGAAGTGGATGTACTTCACTTTTTATACGTACGCTCGACGGAAGCACTAGGGATGTAAATGAGAATGACGTATCCATGTTAAACTATCATGGTAGTGGCTCTCGTATCTAGTTGCTCGATTTACTGCTGATAATAATACGGGAACAATGAGAATATGGAATAGTAATATTTAGGTACATAGAATGTTGTTATTTTAATGTCATTGTTAAATTAAATTAAAATTGTCACGGAAAATATGCTGTGATGATTTTGAGATTGATGAAATGAACATTCAAACATTTTAAAGTGTTATCATTTCGTATTCTCATATACATACATTTTTGCAGAAAGCTTGTGTAAAACACAGCTAGGCAATTCATCACTTAAGACACTTAAGTATTATTAGAATTTGACAATTCAAGTAGTGACTCTTGTAAAAATTTCAAAGTAATTCAGGGTAATTCTTGAGAATTATCATTCCCCTGGCTATACTTATTTTAAAAAATATCGATCAATTTGCAACTAAATACGATTTTGAT
>BHDV01063498.1:50547-62361 GCA_005406045.1 Adoxophyes honmai
TACTTTAAAAATCAATAATTGAATAAAAATATTCTCACGCCTGTTTTCCCATGAGGGGTAGGCAGAGCACATGAATTTAAAAATCGAGTGCCACGTTTAGCAAATTGAGGGTAACCAGGTGGTCAAACGTGATATTGTGGTGACAGGTTGCTAGCCCATCGCCCACAATACACCAACCCTTTCCCAGAGTCGACTGTTACGACACCCACGGGAAGAAAGGGGGAGGTGCTATTCTAACCCGGCACCACACGGGAAATTAGTATTTAAGGGGGCTCCCATACAAAAATTCTGATTTTTTGCAGGTTTTGGTACGGAACCCTACGTGCGCGAGTCCGACTCGCACTTGGCCAGTTTATTTGTGCTTTGTGCTAATAGTTCGAGGCATTTTTGTGCCGTCTGTATACTATGGTAATGAAATGGGTATACCCGGGTGGAGCTAAAAACTGCTGATTACGTCGATGTCACAATTCGGTGTTACGTCTATTTTTAAACCTAAAATTATGCTAAAGCTGGCTACAAATCGTGAAATAGCCACGGTTTTGGCTTTGTATCGTGGCGTAAGCTCTACCTACTCATCATGCCTATATACCCAAATGGGGTAGGCAGAGCATACGAAACGCTACATAGACAAAGCCATGAACTATTCACGCTTAGCCACTTTCAGCATATTTTTTTAAGTAGATTATCAAGTTAGATAAAATAAGTAAAATAGTGATAGGTTGCTTAGGTTTTTAGCTTATCGCCCAAAATATACCCTTACCAATTTGCCTTAGTCGCCTCTAAAAAAAACGGGCAAGCAAAAAGGCAGGATTGACTAAAGACTAAAACAAATTTTGTTTCACAAAACTAGTTTTCTACGTTAAAAACGAACGCTTCCTTTGAAAGCAAAGCATCGTACGAAAACTATAATCCATTCACAAAGCTACAAAAGACAAACGAAATAGACGGCACACAGATAAAGCAAATAGCCTCTCATTTGCATTGGAGAATAATGAAAATAAAATTGCATTTCACGGTTTCACGAACGGTGTGTTTGGACTGCTCGGATAATTCACTCGCAGCGTTTACAAAGATGTATAAACAACGTTTAAAGATCTCTATCTCCGTTCTCACTAGTCGAATGCTTTTAGAGTAAGCTGAAAAACAAATAATGCTCGCGTTGATTCGAGACTCCGCGCTATTTCTAATCTGATCTGATACAATCGCTCTCAGAGTCAAACGGCGTTTGATATTACGGATAGAGAACTCGCTAGGAAAACTCCATATTCTAGCGCATCTAACCATGAATGCATTCAATGAAGTCCTTTTTTTTGAAGAAAATGTTTTTATTTTACAAAAGTAAAAATTACTGGGCAACTGAATTTCCAAGTAAAACGACGGTTAACTTGTCCTATGTGTTCAAATTTTAGTGATCCTCACTCGTATTGCAAGACTACGTACTTATCGCCTACTGAAAATACGTATATCTACATACATACACATTACGCCAAACTTCTCAAAAGGAATAGACAGAGCTCTCCAAACCTTTCATAGACCAAGCCATGACTATTCTATGATTCGTAGCCACTTAGCACATTTTCAGGTTTTAAGTGAGATAAAAGAGGCGTAATAGTGACAGGTTGATAGCCTAGAAGAAATGGAAAGCTGTTATTCTAAACCCAACACTCCACGGTACCTACTAAATGTCTGTATTTTACGGCGACTATACAGTATTTTTTTGGCTATCGTAAAAGTTATCGTATAAATATTTCCACGCTGCTTCAGTTTGGTCATAATAGTTCTAAGGAAAGCGGCGGGGGGCGGCTCTTTGGGCTTTCCCTAGCAACCCTAGGGCGTTTGGCTGACCTCGAATCTAAAACGCAAAGGCGGGGATTCAAATATGTATAAGTTAGCCCCTTTAGCCCTTTGGAAAGGCTGAGTGCTCTGGCACGGCAAGCGTAAAACGAGAAAACGTGTCTGATGGTTAAGCTGGTTCGTTTGTACCTATACTAGGTAAATATATTGATCACTTTAAAGAAAACTATCTTGAGACTCGTTCCCACGATACACTGAAGTCTTTTCATCCTAGCTAATCATTTGTTTTATTTTAATGCTCTATCCAGCATGTCGAGCTAATCTCGATGAAAAGACGAGAGTATCCGTTACTAAAATATGCTGATTAATTAATATATATTATACTTACCAACTAACAAATATGGACACTAATAAGATTCGTCAATCTGATGCATAAATTATAGAATGAAAGCGAACAAGGAATAAAGAAGCCAAAGCGAGTTCTTAGACTAGAAAAATACAAAATATTATGATTCTCGCTTACTTACATCAAACAGACACCACGAAACATTTGCACTTACTTTATACTCCGTTTTTTTTGGGTTGAGAAATTTAACTGTCAAATCCTTACACATTTTTGAGTAATCGCAAGATATCGGCGCAAATTATGATGATGTTTGATTTAAGAACATTATAACAAAGAATGTTAAGTGTATTTGCATAAATATTTTCCAGTTTTACTAATGAATTCCAGAGATAATTTCAAATTGTGACCGTTAAATTTCTCAACCCAAAAAAAACGGAGTATAATTCTCTCGAAAACCTTTGACTGCACTCCTACTTCTGTGGTTTACTGCGATGGGTACTTAGTTAGTTTAGTTTAGGTTAGTTTCGACAGGACCGACCTGGCGTTTTTTTTCAGCTATTTCCAAACTGTTCCCATTATCATGTGAGACCGTATTGTTTTAAAATAAAGCTATCGAATCGTTTCTACCCCTGCTGCACCTACACCTACCGATAGTGGACTAAAAGCAAACTTTACCCTGACTTCCGCCGACCGCGTTAGCACGTCGAGCAAACCTTTTTCACTCTGCTTTATATCGACTGTCTACCCAGTCCTCAATAAACATTGCTTTAGGCCGCAACACTCCATTTTGTTTTATCGAAGGTTGGCATAAAAATAAAACGGTTATGATTATTGAACCGCGTATAGGCGTGTTTGGAGATTCGTGATGTCAGGAGCTTATGCCGGTACGATTACCATGGGTTTACACTGACCGTGCTCGCCAGTAACCGCGTAAACGATTTGTATCAGAATTCTACTGTCTCCCTGGCGATTACCTATCGAATCTAAACACTAGGTTATCGTGGCACATTGATACCATGAGTCGAAAACCATTCGAAGCGCATTTATTCGCTAATATCTATGTCCATACCAGTGCGCTTTCACGTTCACCTTGCGTCTTCCTCTGACGCATGCCCGTGCAACCACAGCGCATGCGCTGAAACTACATCCGTCCTCATTGAAGACGCGCTGCTGGCGGCATGCGCTGTGGTTGGTGGTTGCACGGGCATGCGTCAGAGGAAGACGCAAGGTGAACGCGAAAGCGCACTGTTGTGGACATAGCTAATATCGCAACATACGGCTTATACGTCACACGGTGGTTTAAGATCGCTCAGTGAAACTGATGGGGTTGATCGACGAATCGGGAGCGTCGCGAAGAGGTGAAGTGCAACTGATCTACCAATAACGTCGACGCCCTCGCTCCTCGGATACCGAAGGGACTTAAAAATTGGATACTGCGCATAACCCTTCTACTATTGCCGAGCGAACGTAACTGACCGCGCGACCTATACGATTCCATCTTATGGTAGTGGCTAGGGAGTGGGGGGATAAAAACTGTTGAAAGCGTAACTAGAACGGATGCGACACGGACAGTTTACTTCAAGTTATTGTCCGACCAAACTTTCGGTTTGTGCCTAGTTTTGGCCAAACTGAACTCGGGAAGGTCTGCATCGAGCAGCAGGTCTCAGCTGACTACACCTAGTCAGCAATTCGACTTCGCCAAGTCGGCGGACAGTCTAGTTCTAGCTAGTATAAAGGCGAACGTTCTGTGACCGAAGTAGGTTGGAAAACACGGGGCAACAGATGAACCGCTGGGTGTAAGTATAATTTTTATTCTTACAGCATTCAATATGACGCTAGACAGATGTGTCTGTCTAACTGTTTATTTACGTGACCGAGACGAATGTTTTTCTACGATTCTACGCCGAAATTGTGGCGCTGATTTTGAGGAACGGATTGCATGACACGAGGCAATAAAAGGCGAAGTATAAACGTATAGAACAATCGACGAGTAATGATCCCTGGGACACTGACAATAATAATCACGATACAACCTTGTAGCGGCGTCACCGTTACATTGAAATCGAACCGTAGGCGTTTAAAAATTACGTTTATTTATTTTAGGTAGATTTATTTCATTACAATGATATTTCGATGGAATTATAACAATTCTTAACATTTACAAGGAATTATCTCAACCAGAATTTACGTTTACGTCTTGCAAAAGTTACTTCGTTTGGAAGACATCGACTAATGTGGAAAAATATCGATAAAAAAATGTCGATAAAAATGTCGATAAGTTGAAAAGAATGTACACAAAATACACTAAAGTAGTACACTTTCCGTCTTCGATTTATAATCATTTAAGTTGTCTGCAATGCGAAATGCCGAAAAGACTACGTAAAACTGTACTCAACAGTGAAACGCTGGAGTTTGTGGTGATTGCTACCCTAAAAGCGACTCGTGTTGCCATACACAAAAGTTGAAGTTCAAAGTTCACAAAATATATATTTTACATAAGAAGGCCTGTACCGAAAAGTTTTTTTACAAAGTATATTGACGATATTTAATGAAACTCCAATGAATAACAAAGACATCCACCATTTTTCCTACCGCCGCAAAACTTAAACTGAGATTTTTGAGATAATTTCGCAAAACAGTTTATCTCCTCATTATTTTATCGCCCTGCATTTTTAATAATAACCGTACTCAAACTGATTTGACTATGCCAATAGATGCACAAAGATATCATAAATAGAGGGATTTTAACAAAAATTTAAAAATGTTACCGGCCAAATTTTTGCTGGTAATAATAAGGATTTTGTAAAAAAACTTTTCGGTACGGTACGGGCCTTACATAAATGACCTGATTCACAAAACGAAAGTTTGTTTACTGGGTAAAATTATACGATAAGGAAATGAAATGGGTCCATTTCTATTTTTGGAAAATTTAGGTTTTTTTAGTTTTTAATTTATGCCAAAAAAATTAAATCACTTCAACGACAACATAACAAAACTCCTTCGTCTTTAATAAAGTTAAGTTCCATCGACACGCCCCATCACTAACGTGAACTGTCATGGCTCATGTCAGGGATCATGTCTCGCCGATTGTCCTATAAGTATGTATAAGTCTGGCAAAGATACTTAGCTAAGTAGACATTGAAGTTTTGGATTTTTTTACTTTTGAGCTGTAAAATTTTCGAGTAAAGCTAGCTTCTATTATGCGACTCGGTTTTTGGATTGATCGCACCTTACATACATAGGAAGGGGTGGTCTCTACTAGGCGCTACATTCCGAACTAACATAAACAGTAAGTATCACTTTGGTATACGAGACTTTTGTAGGCACGCAATCTCATATGGCCTTAGTTTAGTAAAGTTCCTATTAATAAGATTATGGAAATTTGGTCTAAGTATCTTAATTTAATCTTCTTGGCATCAACATTAACGGCGAATATCTGACCAACCTTCGGTTTGCCGACGACATTGTAGTCTTGGCTGAAACCATGGACGACCTCGGCACTATCAGGGGGGTGTCACTCCGCCGTTCCGCCGCTGAGCTACAAGTACATATCGGCGGCCTCATCGATGAGGCCTAATTAGTGGTTGCCGCGCACTGACCCGCGGCGCACGCGCGCCTCTTTTTTTACGCAGCACGATTCAGTTTATACATCACAAACGCGTGTCATATTTTAATTAGCAAAATGAATCCAAAATATTCTGTACTGCAGTCGATTGTCGGGAAAATGAAAAATATAAATTATTATATTCGACCCCGCGTCATAGAATAAATAAAAGTGTAACCGCTAAGTAGGTATAGCTAAAGATACATTAGGCGACATCGCTCGACATGTCGCGCGACTTATATCCGCGTATATACACGTGTCGCGCGACTTGTCGAGCGATGTCCGGCGACGTCGCGCCACATCGCTCGACATGTCGCACGACAAATGTAACGCAACAAATGTCGGCTAATGTATCTTTGGCTTAAATATTACAAACAACATAAATCTGATAGATACCTACATACATACAGTCACGCCTGTATTCCCAAATGGGGTAGGCAGAGCACACGAAAAGTAATATAGACAAAACCATGATTACGTTTATATTGCAGTCACTTCTAGCATAGTTTTAGGTTTGCAAAGATGGAAGAGGTAGAATAGTGACAGGTTGCTAGCCTGTCGCCTAAAACATACCTAAACCTATTTCCTTAGTCGCCTGTTACGACATCCATGGAAGAAATTGAGAGGAGTTATTCTATTCTGACACCACGCGGATAGTTATGTACAATAAGTAGGTATTTAATTAAAGTATTGACTTGACAACCCTATTTTCGGGTCATTTGACAAGGTGTGGAGTAATGTCGACCTTCGCGCGGCGCCAGAGAGCTCAATGTCGGCTGCTAGCGTGCGGTCCGTTTGTTAATAATAATTATGTAGGCACATAAAAAGGCGGCATTTGTAAAAATCAAAGCAGTGAGGCTTCTGTACTTGTACTATTATCTATTCTGTGGCACTATGCTCAATGACCTCAGTAGAGTCTCTCAACAAGTGGGTCTTAAAATGAACATGGCGGACAAGACGAAGATCATGTCGAATACCCATGTCGTACCCACTCCTCTAAAGGTTGGAGACTCTACGCTCGAAGTCGTGACGGAGTACGTGTACCTGGGACAAATAGTCCAATTAGGTAGGTCCAACTTCGAGAAAGAGGTCAATCGACGAATCCAACTCGGCTGGGCAGCGTTTGGGAAGCTACGCAACATCTTTTCGTCGCAAATACCGCAGTGTCTTAAAACGAAGGTCTTTGAACAATGTGTGTTGCCAGTGATGACATACGGAACAGAGACGTGGACGCTTACTGTGGGCCTCGTCAGAAAGCTCAAAGTCACGGAAAGGGCGATGGAGAGAGCGATGCTCGGCGTTTCTCTGCGAGATCGAATCAGGAATGAGGAGATCCGCAGAAGACCCAAAGTTACCGATATCGCTCGAAGAATCGCCAAACTTAAGTGGCAGTGGGCAGGGCACATAGCTCGCAGAACTTACGGCCGTTGGGGCGGAAAGGTTCTGGAGTGGCGTCCACGTACCGGCCGGCGCAGCGTGGGTAGGCCCCCCGCAAGCTGGACCGATGACTTGGTGCAAGTCGCGGGAAGCCGCTGGATGTGGGCAGCGCGGGACCGGTCATTGTGGAGATCCTTGGGGGAGGCCTATGTCCAGCAGAGGACGTCTGTCGGCTGATAATGATGATGATCTTAATTTAAGAACACTGTGACGATGTCGAAGGCCAAGGTAAGTAAAGATTGGAACTACAGCCAAAACTCTTAAACTGAGAGGAGGTCTGTTCCCAGCAGTGGAGCGTAGGTACATAGAATGATAATGATGTGGTGCCGGGTTAGAATAGCACCTCCCCCTTTCTTCCCGTGGGTGTCGTAAGAGTCGACTCTGGGAAAGGGTTAGTGTATTGTGGGCGATGGGCTAGAAACCTGTCACTGCGATATCACGTTTGACCATCTGGTTACCCTAAAATTGCTAAACGTGGCACTGGATTTTCGAATTCACGTGCTCTGCCTACCCCTCTTGGGAATACAGGCGTGAGTATATGTATGTATGATAATGATGATAAATATGATAATTGATAACTGGTGTCGAAAGTTATTCTAATTTGTTCTTTACTTAATTGTGGGTGCCGTAAGAGGCGATTAAGGAAAACAGCTCAGGGTATGTTTTATGCGCCAGGCTAGCTACCTACCTGTCTCTAGGTAGAGGCCTTTTATTTAACTTAAAACCTAAAAATATGCTACGTGGCTACGAGACATCGAACAAGTAGTCATGGTTTTGACTATGTAACGTTTAGTGTGCCTACATTATTTGAGAATAAGTAAAGTACAGTCGTGATATATGTATGTTGTAATAAAAATGAGACTCCCAAATTATCAAGTATCCAGATTGCATTCCCCCATCCAAATCCCAGCAAGGCAAGGCGCTTTAGTGCCCTCCTGTCAACGGTTAAAGCGACAGATTGATTCGTACCCTTGCCCTGCTTCCGACAAAGATTTAAATCCGTTAAGGACCTGGAAATTCAGTGACCACGAAGAGTTCATTGATTTTCAATATTCCTTTGATCGCCCGACCCGACCTCAAGTATAGTTTAGTTGAAAGGAGCTTCGTTGCTCTATTATTGATGGTTGGAACGATTTGCTCGGGGTCCGTACATAAAATAGATTAGAACCCTCAACAGTTCTGTTCCTACATGTAATGAAATTGGTACCATGCGACGAGGGTACTCCGTTTCATGAAGGCTAAGAGAATTTCGCTCGGAAACGGAGAAAAACTGAAAATGGGTGCTTAATTTTGATCTCTATGCTGACTGGGTGAAATATTTCTTACTCAGGCAGAAGTTTATTTTCACCTTGTAGATAATTACCAAAGATTTCGAAAGTTTAAAATTTTTACAAAATCTCTACATACTTTACCTAGTGATCTGTTTAACAGGTAGGTAAGTACACAAACGATCACGGACACAAAAGATTTCAGGGTTTTTATTTGTTACAAATGTTACAATAACGCTATAGCACCCGTGTTAAATGTCAAGTCATAGGTTTCGTTAAATATTTATAAGTAGGTACGCTACTAGTACTTATAGTAACTCCTTGCTTCACACACAATACACGTGCTAGAATTCTCAATTGCAGATATAACCTTCTTGAAATACTATCGATCGAACCGTCATAATTAGGGGTACGTAAATTTCGTTTTTACGAAATAGATGCGATAAAAGCGAAATCTGCATTTTATTTGCTATAAAAGCGAAATTTGAAAAGTAAATATTTTCTTACTTTTGCACACGACAACACGAAATTCAATACTCTCAAGTACAGGGTTTGGTGTCTGACTCTGCAAATCACATGGGTGCATGTTTCAACTTGCTAAAAATACTACTAGGTGACCATGCACTGCACTTTCAGTGCTGAGCACACAAAGCGAGTCTTGATGCCGAGCGGTCCTTTAGTGTCTACAATATTGTGGTAACTGATCGCGGGCAAACAATGACAAACGAAAATGTTAAAATTAGAACAATGCTAGCCTTTAATTGACTTTCTATCATTTTTTGCGAAATAGATGCGAAATTTTCTATTTTGAGTTTTTTTTAATGCGAAATCACGATTTTTTATTTGCGAAATTTACGTACCCCTAGTCATAATTCATAATCATAATGCATTGTTCAACAAAGTAAAGCTGTAAGTAGTGTAAGTTCTGTAACACATAGAAGGAAACGTTTTGCGGTGACTCAGGTTCGACTGTATAGTTTCTAGCTACTACCTTCAAATATAATGTTATCAAAAATCTGTAAAATCAAGATTCAGTTCCAAAAGTATCTTCTTGAATCAGAAATTCATGATCTCAATTTCCAAACAGTAAACTGATATTGTCTAACCTTTCCACGAAGCAATCTAATTCAAGTCTTAGTTCGCAGACGGATTACATTCAATCAGCACAAGCAAATCCGAAGCCAAGATCTATTAACCTCCAGCAATCCTGGAACCCTTGGAAGTGCTTTAGGTTGCGACCTTTGTGGTTTTTATCCAAATAGATTGCTTTTATATTTAGCCCGCCCGTAGTTACCGCGAGGGTTGGTTCACCTTTCACAGTTCACGGGTCACCGCCTCTCAATGGACATAGCTTGATTTAATGCCCACAGTCGGCAGAAACTTTGGGCAGTAAAATTAAATTTATACGCTTGTTTATGGTTAACTTTTGCATTAATTTGTATGGAACTTTTAATTCTAATTCGGAATAACAGGCCTTCGATATCAGATGCGAATCATAATTCCCTTTTTGCATGCAGGAAGGAAGGGGCTCCTAAACTTCGAACGTTTGCCGTTTGCTGTTATCGATGAAAGTTTTCCATGCCGGTACATTGGTATATCCTTCCGAAAGTAGCTAGACGGTAACACACAACGCTCTTCTCTGAAATTCAGTCACATTAAAAGTTTAAACTCTTGAGTGGAAAGTACGTACGTACAACCACTTAGAGCGTGGTAATGGTGGCTGTCGGCTTTACCACCCACGCCGCAAGAAATAGGAGCATTTTCGCAAAAAATTAGCCAGTTAACGAGCAGTTAGCGGCAGAAGAAACTCAAGGTTAATTACTATGGCCACTTTATAACACAAATGTTACAGTGGAAGCTAAAACGTAAAAGGTTCTGCCGAGAGAGGATAAGTAAGTGCATCGTCTTATTTCGTTTTTTATAAAAGGAATTAAGTAAGTATGTGTATAAATATTTAGGTGTGTACACATACAGTTTAGAAAACAATTCAACAGGTGGTAATGATAGCATCACCGTTTTACCATAATGAACAATAAACGACTTTTTCTATTTCAGACACTAACACAGCTATACCTAATTGTTTTTCTAGATTACCTTAGACATAATTGTGCCTGATTTTTATTTGATAACCATACTATTAAATAGTTGTAACTTATCCTACACGAATTCTACTTTCAAATTGTAATGTCATCCGACTTATACAAGTTAATAAAATGCCAGCTCAATCGGTAACCTGGATGTGGGATGTGGATCAAATTTAACATGCAAGACTCGTTTACATACAAACGTCGGAACAATTGAAACTACCTAAGTAGGTATGTAAAAACTTGTACAAGTAGGTAAGTCAAAAAACATTCCAGCCGGCTCGATTTATAACATGAAACCAAGCCAAAATCACCAGAATGGAAGACGGTTGACACGACACAATATCCCCCGACCTGTCGCCTAACGTTTAGCACAAAAGCCTAGCCTCACAAAAACCTCACTCGGACGCGTTAGCCGTTTATTTCCTTTTCTTGATCAAAATGAAGATACTTTCCTGAATCCAATATTTTTCCGAAGTGTCCTGGAGGAGATTTCATTAAAAGCAAAGTGGAATTGAAAAGAATCATCGTCCCTTAAGGGCTTTATACGTATGAGAGACATTGTGCCACAGGGTCGAGTTTCACATGCGGCACCGGTGTGGCAAGCTGTGGAATGTACGAGTTTTTAAATTTTAAATTTAGACGTATGATGCGACATTGTTTGGACGACTGAGAATTATTTAACGCTTATAAAGTCCTGAACGTTGATAAAATCTTTGCCTGCGGTCACAAACCTCTGAGAAAATGAACGACGAGCGCTCGCGTATTTGGGTCGATCAACTTTTTCTTGTCCCGAACAAAGATTTTTTCAAAAAAAAAAAACTTCGAATATCTTATACTTTTACGCTTTTACTGGGTAGAGTTTTTATTAAAGTTTGGTTTTTCAATACGAGACGCGAACTTTTATTGGTATTTTAATGCTTTTTGTAGTTCTAAAGCAAGGTATGGCTTGACTTATGTCCCCTGGGTAACTTTGCATAAATCAAATAAAACTGCATAAAATCAAAAAAATAAATAATGTATTAGATAAATAAACAATAACTTTGAACTCCTACAATGTTAAACAAAGTAAAATCCTTTCCATTTTTTGACAATGATGACAAATTGTGTCTCCTGAGTCACTGATGACAAAAACTAGTTTTCTTTTTTTAATATTTTCTATATTACTCACAAAAACTAAGTATTTCCGGAAATTGTGTTAACTTAATCAAACGACGATTGTAAATTAAAAGAATAATTGTAACTTTATCTCTTCTTTAAGGAGTTATAGCAAATAATAAA
>BHDV01063498.1:67630-85386 GCA_005406045.1 Adoxophyes honmai
CACTCTGACCCTTTTAGTGGTCGTTGGCGTGGTGGGCACGACAGCACTCGACCACTTTAGTGGCTCTTGGCGTTCAAAAGGTTAATGTCCTTTGTTGAGTAAGCATTGGATTTTGGGGATCCGTATCCGTACCAAGTGCGAGTTCACACCAAGGAGTCAGTAGGTAGGTAAGGTCGCCAATCGTATAAATACACACTCATATAAATACCATAACGCCTATGTTTCCAAAGAGGGAAGGTAGAGCACACAAAACGTTACAAAGTCTTAACAATTTTAGACTTAAATGCTTACTGATTTTTTTTTCTTTATAGAGTAGCTAATGTAATCTCCAAAGCCATGGTAACTCTGCGGATATACCTGTGGGCTCTCATACAGAGGGTCATAGGTTCGAATCCCAGGTTCGCACCTCGGAATTTATTTAGAATTTATGTGCGAAACCGAATTTGATATTTATCACAAGCTATTCGGTGAACGCAAACTTCGTGAGAAAACCTGCATAAAGCGACGAAGTAACTTAATGCTGTGGCCAGCTGTTTGACGTATTTAGGCTGGATTATTATATTTAGTATATTTTTAGGTAAGTAAGTACATATATGACGTGTACCGTTTATTTATTTTTATTTACAACTACCTAACTTTTGCCCGCGGCTCCGCTCGCGTTAAATTCGGGGTAACACTACATTGGTTACATTATTGACGATTACCAAGGATCGCTATTTCTAATAGTGTTTTTTTTTTTAATCGGCCCAGTACTTTTTCACTACAAACATACAAAAACACAAACAAACAAACGAATCTTTCCTCTTCATAATATTAGTATCGAATCAAGTGGTTCGATGGTACGATGTTGGTGCGGTACATCGTACGTATAAGGAACCAGTCCACGCCGCTGCAGTGCAAAAGATTGTAGGAAGGCTCCAATAGAGAGATATCTCTCCAGGCAAATGTTAGGCAGAGGCCCGCAGAGAGGAAGTCGGAAGTTGTATTTATGCAACCGAACTTCGAAACTTCGTTAACGCAATGTAGAACACTTTGACAGTTGATGACGTCTGTGGAAGAAGTTCTACTACTAGACGATAGGTGGTGCTAGAGTCGCTACAAGATAATTACGAATAGATATGCCCACACCAATGCGCTTTCACATTCACCTTGCGTCTTCCTCTGACGCATGCCCGTGCAACCAGAGCGCATGCGCTAAAACTAGATCCGTCCTCAATGAAGACGCGCTGGCGGCATGCGCTGTGGTTGGTGGTTGCACGGGCATGCGTCAGAGTCAGAGGAAGACGCAAGGTGAACGCGAAAGCGCACTGGTGTGGAATGTGATGATCATTTTTCAAATTCGCCGGTGTCCTTAGTGAAAAGTGCTTGTGATTTTTTTAATCAGCCAACCCACTTAACCAAAATTAATTACACACTGACTTTCGTCAAAGGTTAAAGTTCAATTGGTTTTCGCCCGAATATGTCACGAGTCACGTAGGAATCTATTCTAGTGACGTAGACGAATATCTTCTACGGATTTAATTAATTGGACACTCCACGCGCCAACCACATCGCGTGGGTTCAGTTCTCTAGGTATATACCTATACATACACATACCAGTGTCTCCGTATACATACATACATACATATCCTTACGCCTGTATTCCCAAAACGGGTAGGCAGAGCACATGAATTCAAAAATCCAGTGCCACGTTTAGCAATTTCAGGGTAACCAGATAGTGTCTCCGTATATACTTGGTAATTATGTACAGCCCTATATAGAGACTCCATCCCTGTTTTTAACTGAGCCGGGTGATTTTTAGGGTTCCTTACAAACGTACAAAAATGCCTGCGTTCTTCAAATAAGGTAGGCAGACCGCACGAAACGCTACGTAGACTAAACATGACTATTTCTAGAACATTTTTAGGTTTTGAGTTAGCAGGTATAATAAGTAGTGACAAGTTGCTAAAATGTCACATAAAATATGCCTGAACCTATATTCTTAGTCACATGTGGTCACATCTTATACCATCCACGGAAGAAAAGGAGAGGTGTTATTCTAAACCCGAAACGACGCAACAAACGACACGAAAAGGCTACTGCAATGGGTTAAATGGTAAAGCTTTTTGTGGCATTTCCCATGCATTCATCTATCAGGTAAGTAAGTAAGTAAGTAAGTAAACACTTATTGTACAAAAGGAAAGAACACGAAATATAAAATTCATATACAAATAAAAGGCGAGGTACAAAGGCGGACTTATCTCCTAAGGGATCTCTTACAGCCAACCTTTGAGAATCAGAGAGGACACTTTGATAATTGAGACCGACAACAAAGAAATGCTATATTAAACATGTTGAAGTACAGTACAATATATACATAGGTACATCCAAAAAATAAATAATTATAACGTTAAAAGTATGAAATAAATACAGAAACAATAATTAATCGATAAACACACAAACAACACTAACACATACATATACAATTATGGGTTTGAGGTGCACCATGCACCATAACTTCTTCAGGCGTTCCCTGAACGCGTAAACAGAGGATGATTGTCGGACCGAAGTCGGCAATCGATTCCACAGCCTGGCACCATGCACAGAAAAAGATTTGGCATAGGTTTTGGACGAAGTAGGAGAGGAAGCTAAAAGGAGATTGGTACGAGTACTTGACCGCAAGCGATGGCCATCATCTATCAGGTAGATATTTAAAACTTATTGGACAGTCTTACCCGCGCGCGAGTCGAGTTGCGTGTAGTGCCGTGCTATGCCTACTGGAGGTACCCACTTGTGCAAACTAGAACCTACTTGCACAGAAGCACAGAACAGATAGTCATACAGAAGTCAATCAAGTGTATGTACTTCAATTTTTCATACCTACGATATGTGCGTTGCTTGACTAGTTCTCTGGCAAAAGTCTTTTTGTAAAATAACGTAAGGATTCAAAAACGTGCGGCACGTTTTGTTCCAGTTTACAAAATAAACGTCTAGCCTAACCAAGGACCCGGCTCCCGGTTTCTTCAAAACATTCGCGAGATACCGAGAACCCGGTAGCCGGGTTCATTTTGTACTAAGTAGCTATAGACTACTCGGTTCCGCGCAGATGTTTTGATTTTAGGCTTGGTCGTGAATGTGTTAAGGCACTTGCGCCACCGCCGGCGAGTAAGCGATTAACTAGTAAAATTAGTAGATACCAGAAACGAATGGGCGAGCGACGAGTGGCAAGTGTTTTATTAACACATTCACGACCAAGCCTAAAATCAAAACATCTGCGCGGAACTGAGTAGTCTATAGCTACTCGCGAATGTTTTGAAGAACCCGGGAGCCGGGTCCTTGGTTCTGAATGTGTTAAGAGAATATCGCTAACTCGCCGGCGCTGGGTCAAGTGCCTAAAGCATGTCGAGCTGCACTCGACTTAAGACGTGGGTTATCCATTTATTTCACTACAATATCATTAAAGGTTGAAATAAAGCAATATTTGCACATACAACAGTATTTTATTCGATGAAAATGTAAAGACAAATCAAATGATGTACCAACGAAAATTACATAATTTAAATTAACTGGTCCAAGACTACCTGATGTAGGGCATAACAAAATTTTCGTGCTTTTTACTCAGTCCCAAATTGTCCAAGAAAAAGTCACAGAGTAAAGTGGTAGTCTACTTACTACTAAGTAGAGTGGTAGAATAATGCCCCTTAATTTAACCACTGCAATAAAAAAGAGTTTTTTCACCAGTTTCTGATTAATCTAGCTAGACTAAAGGCTTAAATATATTCTGTTGATAATACTTGAGCTCTTCCACACTTTCCAGAATATCGTCAATAGATCTGTGTTTAAATTTTTTCTGTGGTATTTTGGAATAGTCCCTCTGGTACCATCTTTTTGCTAGTTCTTTTATTGTACTCACATCAATAATTCTGTAATGTAGATAACCGTCTAGACGGGGCATGTATTTACGTAAAAACAGACGGTCCATGTAGACACTGTTACCACCCAATGGACACTTTTTTTCAGGAGTGTGTGTGCTGACAAATTCCAGGATCTGTTTTTCGGCATCTTGAACAGACAGCTTTGATTTGCGGCTAGCCTCCGTCAGTCCACTCTGAAATTTAATTTAATTAAATTTCGTTTAACAGAACGCAACAACAAAGACAACTGACCAAAGGAAACTTTTGTAATAATAATCAATTAGAATTAAGCAGAAAATCTACAACATTCAGCAGCCAGACAAAATGCATCTTTATTGTAACAGTGGCAAGTCTCACATAATTTTCTTGTAGGCACACTTACACTATCAAATATCTTAAACTGATAGTTTAATCCCCAGGAACTTGGATGGCAAGATTTTTTGTAGTGTGGTTAAGTCTGCATATTGCTTTTACCTGAAAAAGCTATGCACAAATTTACTCACCCCAATGACAAAAAAATCTTGCCATTTAGAGTAGCATTCACATTTTAAACTGTTGTATAGATGCTTAGAAAAAATTGTATTTTTTTTTAAACTGTTGTTGTATAGATGCTTGTTTTTTGACTTATTTAAATTTGTCTTGACAAACACACCAGCACCACTGATTTTATTATCTGTGTAGGCTGTAACTTCAAGCAACTATTTTCCGCAATGAATTAATGAAAACAAATGCTAAAATCAATACCTCACCATGTTGTGCAACACACCAATCATTCATGTTGTTCAAAATATTATCAGGCTGGTGTATTATTAAATTAGGGCCTGTGGCCACCACATTAAGTTGGGCATCAGTTACTAAGCAGGCTATCTCTAGGATGTGGTCCGTCTCAATGTCCAAGCCAGTCATTTCCAGGTCCACCCATACTATACGCTTCGCCGCCTCCTTGGCCAAAGGAGTCATAGTTTGTTTCAGTTGACTTCCTGTAATAAAATAACAATACAATATGACAAGTGTGATTAATGGTTGATTCGATAATTAAAGACTCTTTTTAGCACATTTTCTGTGCTTACAAACTCGTCGGATCCGTCGAGACGCATACTTTTAGGTAAACAAAACTCATACATAACCAATCATCATAATGTACATGGTCCAGCTAGGTTAATAATTAAGTACTTACTGCCTGACATAGGTCGTATAACACTTCTGACTAAATTATTGGCATTCGATACTAATAAATTACGAACACAATACATTTATAATCTTGTTATTTATTTAATAACTAGTCAAAAGGTTATAAAATACAAAACGCTACTTTTTCACGCGATCACCGATCAGGCGATCAGCATCACCGTCGTCTTGACATGCTTGTTTGACGTTGACGTTTCCAAACTGTCATTGTCACTACCTAACCTACTGTCAGCGATTTTTTTAATCCTGCGTTCTGTTTTGGTTTTGTTGACAACTTAAAAAAATACATCCCTCTAAAATTAAAAGAGGTGGGCTGTAATGTGTAAAGTATAGCTCAGTGGTAGTTTAAAATCATCAATTAAAATAAAGTTACTTAAATTCGGTATAATCTTAAGTCTATCATCCCAGTAATCAAACGTTTCAACTTTCATTAGCCAGACTACCCATAAAAATCTATTTTTCTTCCCGACAATTTAGAAAAAAATCTTCATAATAGCAACATTACGCACTGACGATACAGATAAACGTAATGAGAGGTTTAACATAGAACTCTTGATGAAATGTGCAGTTTTGTCAAAATGAGATAAATTTTCAGCATGACCAACTTATTTTATGACATGATAATACGTTTGGACGCAAATTTTCATCCTCAATTGGTCAACGCAAGTTTTCTTTCGACGGAGATCTTTTTTCTTAATAATCTGACTGCATTTTTAGAAAATTTTGACTGACGGTGATTGACCTTGACCCACCCTTAAATGCTATCGGAAAATTTTCAACGTTTCGTTTCGATTGGCAACAGCGAAATCATACGATACTATGTGCGTTTTATTTGTATTGTCTGTGCAGCATTTTCCTCACGATTGTCATGGTGTCTAAAGGTTGATTTTGTTTTTATTGTATTTTTCATTCACATTAACGATATAATACACCTTTTGAAAAGTAAACATGAACAGAATAATTTTGAGTCCCTGTCGGTGCCTAAAAAGATCTGGTAAGTCTGTGTAATCATCTGAAATGGACAGAATAGTGAATATTTTATAACCTCTACCTTCGGGCGGGTGAGAATTTTCTGATTGATTGGTTTGCGGTTTTTAATATAACGGCATTACAAACAATTAATACGCTTGAGATTAATTAGTAGCTCCTGTGTTGTAAACAGTAGAAAGAAAGTCATAATTGTTTATTTTGTTATTCCATTGCAACATAAATGTGATTTGTTGATACCTGCCACGGTTTACCGCTTTCAAATGCCCCAGTCAGGCAGTAATAAATCCGCCAGTTGAGTAACTAATAGCACATTAATAATGCCTTTATTCGTTCGTTAAGTGTATGTTCTCTATTCAAAAATGTAATCTTATAAGAATTCTTATGTAATTTCATGGGAATTAGTGTCAAGTAGACTTCATGAATTTGGTTTATGTTTTAGCAGTAAAATGGGAAACCTTGCAGCTTCGAAATTTTTCACACGTGAAACACTCAAGAACCCTGTCTTATTATGGGATTCAGCAGGATGAGCCCAGGTTTACCATGATGCAACGGCCAGTAAATGCTAGGGTGTCTTACATACCTCCTTACTTCAGAGGAATTGCCACAACATCATGTTATTATGACAAGGAACCCCTAAAACCCTCATCAAAAGTTGAAGCCACAGTTGAAACAATAAAGAAAGGCATACAAGAAAAAGAAAAGCAACCCAAAACAGAGATCATACAAAAGAAGAGTTTGAAAGAACGCATAATGAATGAACTCAGACACATGTACCATGGCTTCAGACTGTTTTTCATGGAAATAAAGATCTCCACAGGTCTATGCTTCCAGATCCTCAGAGGCCACACTTTGACCAGACGAGAACACAAACTGCTCATCACAACAATTGGTGACTTGTTCCGCATGGTTCCGTTTATAGTGTTTATTATTGTGCCTTTTCTAGAGTTTACTTTACCTCTGTTTATTAAACTCTTCCCGAACATGTTGCCTTCAACATTTGAGAGTAGAGATCAGAAGGAAGCAAAGTTAAAACAGCATTTGAAAGTTAAATTAGAAATGGCTAAATTCTTCCAAGAAACTCTTGACCAAATGGCTCCTCAAGCTAGTGATAGGCATTCAGAACTTGCAAAAGAGTTTCAAAGCTTTTTCAATAGAATCAGGACCTCAGGTGATGTGGCTACAAGTGAGGAGATTATGAAATTCTCGAAACTGTTTGAAGACGAAATTACTTTGGATTCACTGCAACGGCCACATCTTATTGCCCTGTGTAAAGTATTAGGTGTTACATCTATTGGTACGAGTGCCATGCTCCGATTTAATCTCAGGATGAAGTTGAGATCTCTAGCAGCCGATGACAAAATGATAGCAAAGGAAGGTGTAGACAGTTTGAATTTTAGTGAGCTGCAACAGGCATGTAGATCGCGGGGGATGAGGGCTTATGGAGTCTCCGAAGAAAGGCTACGAAAGGAATTAAGGAACTGGCTGGATCTGTCCTTGAATGAAAAGGTGCCACCTTCATTGCTGCTGCTGTCCAGGGCTCTGATGGTGCCAGAACATGTTCCAACAACTTACAAGTTGAAGGCTACCATCTCGGCTTTGCCTGATACTGTTGTCACTCAGACAAAGGCGGCTATTGGTGAGAAGGAAGGCAAACTTGACTTTAAGGTATGCTAACTAACTTTAGAAAAAATAGTAAAAGTATGCAGTCATTGTTAACATGTGAAAACATAATTTGTGACATAATGAAACAGCAACTGCCTACTAATGACAAATTATGTGTAGTTTTAAATTTTAACAATCCTAGCCATAGTAACACTGCTCTAAACTTGTAGTTTGTAACTGTAAGGATTGATTTAATCTAATGAGAATAATAATCACTTTGGAACAAGTTACTCTTACCTGCTATTTTCATACATTTTTTTGTCCTTGTATAAAGAGTGACCCCTGTGTCCCCTATGTGGTGCTGGGTTAGAGTAGCACCTCCCCTTTTCTTCCCGTGGGTGTCGTAAGAGGCGACTCTGGGAAAGGGTTAGTGTATTGTGGGCGATGGGCTAGCAACCTGTCACTGCAATATCGCGTTTAACCATCTGGTTACCCTGACATTGCTAAATGTGGCACTGAATTTTTGAATTTTAGTGCTCTGCCTACTACCCCTCTTGGGAATACGAGCGTGATGTTATGTATGTATGTATGTATATATAAAGAGTGACTTATTCTGAGACAAAGTTAAATTCTTTATGCTAAAAGAATAAAAAACAAGCCTTATGTAAACAAAAATAAACAAACATGTCTTGAATTTTATGCAAACAAACAATTAATTTCTCCTTTCAAATTTCAGGCTAAAGTAGAAGCTATCAGGCTTGAAGAATTGAAGATTAAAGAAGAGAAACTCGAGATGCTGGAGGCGGAAAAAGAGAAACAAATCCTCGAAGCCAAGAAGAGAGAGAAGGAGGAACTTAAAGACAAAGCTCCCACCATTGATGTTGAACTTGAAAAGATAGCAGTAGACCCAGCTCCGGTTATAGCTATAGATAGCACAAAGCCCAAGTCTGAAGAAGGTCTGTCTGGCAAAGATATTGAGGTCATTGAAGATGCTTTAGAGAAATTAGGTGAGTCATATTTATTTCTTAAAACACTATATTCAGTGGTAAACAATATGTACAGCTCCAAATGTCTAACTATGCTAGGTTTTAAGTACACAAACAATGTTACATGCCAGGGACTGTATCAGAAAAATGTTTGGTTATCAGGTTTCGACCAGGTGGTCTGTATCAATCAGGGCTGAAAATAGTAGTCATTGAGTATACTATTATTACGTTCCAATTATAGAGAAATGATAAACCTAAATGTTGATTATATTTTCAACAATATTTGCATCTTGATGTTTTTTCCTGGTATGCACATTCAAAACAAATTGCGATTTGAGATAAACCATTCATATTTATCACATTATGGTATTTATTTAAGGAAATACTATACACAAAGCTAAAGCAAACACAATGGACGTCCATTGTACCTACTTAGTAGCCATTGTTAGAAATACATTCCTTGTAAAGATCATTCGTAACAAAGAAGAAGTACTTAAATATTTCTATGTAGATGTAAGCATTTGGTTTGGTGAGCGCATTTGGCGGCACGCCATTACAGGAAGTTCAAGTTCGTTGGTTTGCTGTGGCAATATTTTGCCAATGCTTGCCAAAATGGTTTTGAGAACCGTGCAATGACTGATAACTATTTTAAGAATTCTTAGGCTTTGAGAGAATTAGTTCTACTGTCTTGAGGGAAATGACAGTGTCATTGCCATGGAATAAGTGTTAAGCTGTTTCTTACATTTCTCACCACAAAAAATGCGAGTCAGGCTCACTCACAAAGGGTTCCACACTATTATTTACGAGTATACAACATTTGACACTATCAAACCAAAACATACTGCCTAGGACAACAGATTTAAAGACATGCTTAATAGTTGTGAATTCAATATAGACTCGTACCACCAAGCGTAAAATATTGAAAAAAAAAAAACAGAACTGGTCCAGGGTTGTGGGTTTTGGTCCAAAACCCCTATTACTCATGGCGCAACTTATTGTAAGTAATTCATGACGATATACTGCGCAATAATTGCAATGTTCGACAAGGTAGATGATGAAATTAGAAGTAAAAGCGAATTTTAACATAAAGATAAATTTTGTGACTACCAATAAAGTGGAGAACTAAATGTACCTGTTAGGCTCATAGATAAATATTGAGAGGGTTTTTTTTCACATTCGACCTGGAAATTCCATGTATTCCCAAATGTGGTAGGCAGAACACAAGTAACACAACACAAGAAACATAGTCTAACGTCTAACTAAACCATAACGATGAAGCTACTTTTAAGGTAATTTAAGATTTAAACATTAATTAATGAGGTATGATAAGGACAGGTGGCTAGCCTGTCGCCTAAAATGTATCTTAACCTATTCCTTGATCCCCTTACGACGTCGACAGAAAAAATGAAGAGCTAGGAACCGGAGCACCACACAGATAGGAAATATCTCTGTTTATTTACAATATGGTTGATTTAACATCGGCTCGGCAGAGTTACTTCAGCTACATTATTCATACAGAGTAATCATAATAATGGATTATTCAAGGTCATTTCACTTGCAAATAAGTATAGTATGTTGTTATGCCGAAAGTAGGTTCAGTTATCAGAACACTGATAAGGTAACTTCCTTGTTGCCATAATATTATCTGCTTCAGTATTATCTTCTTTATCAAATAGTTAGCTGAATATATTGTTTATGCCTTGGTTTTATATGCTGCCGTTTATTTCATGACGTCACGACCGCGAAGATAGTTAAGGATGTAATTGTTTATTACGTAACAACAGTAAAGATAAGTCGTGAATAGAATAATGATTTAGGTATGTGTCATATCGCAATAAAATCTCGAAATGGTAATTAATTTAACAGCCAAACAAGGATTATTACGTTAGAGTGATACACAACAAAATTATGAAAGTGGGTGTAATAAACGCTTTAAGTAGGTACTTATTCTTTTACGTACGTATATAAATGCTTGTTATAAATAAAGAACAAGTCTGTTACAGTGATATAAGTATGCAGAGACGATTTCACTCTTGTCTAGTAAAATGCCTAGTCGGGAAAGACTGTAACAACTCAAATACTTATTATGTTTAGTACATACATACATCCTTTATTTCCAAATAGGGTAGGTAGAACATTTCAAACGCTATTTCACGTTTCGTAGCCGCACCTAACAGAATTTTAAATTGACAGCTTTCTAGCCTGTCGTCTAAGATATTTCTTAACATAATCCTTAGTCGCCTCTTACAACATCCACGGAAAAAATAGAGAGGTGTATTCTAATCTCTACACTACATGGCATTTATTGTTCTGTTTTAGTTATTTTTGTATTCAGTGTTGATATTGTAATATTTGTAATCCTCTAGAGGATATGGCGGCGATAAGTAGCACAACATATCACCGTGACATTGTACCTAATACATTTTCACACACATTAAACCTGCATGCAAAGCAACACGCAGAATGCATGACAAATTACTTTAGTCCAGTTCAGTTCAAGTGCAAGAATTCTTATTAATGGACTAAGGAAACAGGTTAAGGTATATTTAAGGCGACGAGCAACCTGTCACTATTATACCTGTCCACATAAAACTTAAAAAAATGCTAGAAGTGGCCACGAAAAGTGAAATAGTCATGGTTTTGTCTATGTGTGCTAATTAGAAATGTACTACATTTGTTAAGCATATTTATCTAGTTATTACTAATTTTAGCTACAAAGGTTACTTGTGTTAAAAATGACAGATAAAGGAGAAATAATTTAAATAAATTGTTAATAAAAAGTTCTCAAGCTGTCTTTGATTCTTTGTCAAGTGTACTTCTAATTTGGGTAGGCAGAGTATACGAAACGCTATATAATCAAAACTAAAACTATTTCACGTTTCATAGCCAATTCTAGTATGAACCCTGTTTTTTAGCCCCGTGCGGAGTCGGGTTTAAAACAACACCTCTCCATTTCTCCCGTGGATGTTGTAGGATCCGACTAAAGAATTAGGTATATTTTAGGCGACAGGCTAGCAACCTATCACTTCCTCTAGCCTAAAACCAAATCTATACTTCAAGTATACTTACAAAATGTTCCGAATCTTGCAGCTCAACAAAAGAAATCCCTGCTTCTCGAGAAGGAGAGCATCCAGGAATTGAAGTCGGAGCTGTCGGAGTACAGCGAGGACGTCAAGGAGATGCATGAGATCGTGAAGACCAAGCAGGCAGACATCAAGCTTACTAAGGGCGCTAGAAGGTACGACAGTGAGACTAGTGAGATTCGCGTGTTTGGATGTTTAGCAGGATGACACAATTTGAAAGTTGGCAACACTTTTATTTCCAGCCAGTGGCATGACATAAATTTAACACTTACAAGCGAAAGACCAGAGATAGACTACCTAGGGTACCTAGGGTATCATGTACAGTCACCAGCACCAATATCTGATGTAACCAAACTGCATAAATATCTGATACTGCTCTTTACTGGGGACAAAAGGACATATCAGATATTTTCGCGCTTTCCGCCGAGGCAGATATTTATGTTGGTGAACAAAAAATATCTGATACGTCCTTCTGTCTCCAGTAATAGACTCGTATCAGATATTTATGCAGCTTTGTTTCATCAGATATTGGTGCTGGTGACTGTACGATCCGCGATTTTTTGTAGTTTTAAACTGCACCTTGACCTAGAATTATTGGACACAGAAGCATTAATCCTTGAGATACATGTCTGTTTTTTTTTCCAAATTGGTGAATAATGTGCCTTGCAGATCAAAATCAAATCAGTCACAAAAATACGAATAAAATTCTAACTTGTAAACTACAATAAATCGCGTAACATGCATGGGGGTGATTCGGATACCCCCAGGGGTGGTCTATCTCTGGGCTTTTTGCTTGACACTATTTTAGGGACACCCAGTATTCCCTGTATTCCAGTAGTCTCTGGCATTTTTAGGGTTCCGTAGCCAAATGGCACAAAAACAGAACCCTTATAGGGTTCCCCATACATGGAACTGAAACTAAAAAAAAAAAATTTCATCAAACCCATACGTGTGGGGTATCTATCGATAGCTCTTCAAAAACGATATAGATGTTTCTAACATCATACTTTTCTAAAGTGAAGAGTTTGCGCGACAGACGCTTCCAAAGTTGAAAAAGTTGTCCCCCCCCCCTCCCTCTAACTTCTAAAATAAAAAAGTGATAAATCTAAAAAAATATATGATGTACATTACCATAAAAACTATCAACGAAAATTGGTTTGAACAAAATCTACCTAGTAGTTTTTTTTTAATAAATAAAATTAAAATTTATCATTAGTTCGAAAATCTGTCACTATACTTTAGACCTTTAGGTACTTAAAAGATGGTAAACAATCTTGTCAAGTCTTTTTATTGAAATACACAGTCTAAAAATTAAAATCGACTATACATACAATTCAATTATGAAAGTAAATGATTTTTTCATAACTAAATTGTAAAATGTAAAGATTTTGATTTATAAAGTGTATGTTTAAATAAAAAGACATGTCAAGATTGTTTACCATCTTTTAAGTACCTAAAGGTCTTTAGTATAGATGGCGTTGTAATTGGTTTGTACGGAACCCTCAGTGCGTGAGTCCGACTCGCACTTGGCCGGTTTTTGTAGTTGCAGTTTTGAACTTATCCCCACTACTTAAAGTCTTGCCAAGTTAGATTCCGAGGACTGTACAAGCCAATCTGAAAATGTCATTTGAACTACTGGGAATGATCTAAAACGTAACAGACTCGTGAACTATCCAAGGTGACCTTAGTCCAGTAATTGGGAGCCGATTTAAAGAGTCTAAAGGTCAAACTTACTACCAGTTTTTGTTCAGAGATAACCTTTGCACGTGGATGTCTAAGGTGTGCGTGATAAGACAGCCGCCTGATTATTTATCAATAATCTGTAACCTTCCGTTGATAATGATAATCAGGAAGAAAAGAAATGTCCTATCACGTGCGTGGGTTGTGACAATCTAAATGATGAAAAGGAAATGCTTTCTAGTTGGATTGTTTTGTTATTATCAGAAGATGAAATTTTTGCCTACAACTAGTAAACTGAATATTTACGCTAAAAATACACTCATTATGGTAACCAGCGACATTTTATAGTTCACTGGAGAAAATTCATTGAAATCGTGCCATAGAGTTGCCACTGTCATGGTGACAGATTGATTATTTGTATGGTGTTAAAAATATTAGTTTGCAGCATTATCTACTAGCGTTTTCAATAAATATTCACTACTGATTTCGTGATTCCGGGGTCTGGACCAAGGAAAATAGGAATTAATTTCTACAAGATCATTAAAACATTAATATAAGAAATCTGAATATGTCTCACGCGTGCACAGGCTTGCTCTCAGTATGAGAGAGTTTGGGTTATAGTTCCCACACGGACCTGGTGTAGATCGGGAACTTCACACGCCACATTGAATTATTTTAGTTGTTGCGAGCTTGGGATTCGAACCCACGACCTAGCTTGAGAGGCCACAAATCAAACCACTCGGCAACCACAGATATTTATATGATCTATTTATTTTTCCAGATTATACCGAGCAGTCAACAACATGATTGGCAAACTGGACTCGGTGCTGGTTGAGCTGGAGAACAAGGAGAAAGCCTTGCAGAAGACGCTGGAGCAGACCAAGTCGGAGCCCCAGAAGGCCAAGGAACAGCTGATCCAGATCGACGAGCTCATGCATTCCATTAAGAGCCTCCAGAAGGTGCCGGATGAGGCGAAGCTCAAGCTCATACAGGATGTGCTGGGCAGGCTGGATGACGACTTCGATGGACAGTTGAAGATTGACGACGTGCTTAAGGTAAGGCAAAAAATTTGCAGTCCCCGGCGGGTAACTGCATGATTTTAAGAAGCGGGGGTGAGTTTGCGCATCGCTTTACCACGGAAAACTTTGACATATTTGATAGGATTGGCTTGTTTGGTTAGGTTATTGCACTGCTAGATCAAAACTGAGCTAACTTTAAATGTGCGACTTCTCAAAAACGAGACTTGATGGATTAATAAATATGTATGTATATGTAGTTTAGTTTTGACTTTTGAGTTTAGTTCGGTTTTAATTTAGCAGTGTGATAGTTAATAGAGTAAATTATGTACAAAATAAATACATAGATAATTACTTGACTACATCGAAGTGATGTGCGATAGTTAATGGTCTTCAAAGGTTTGGAAGTCTGATTCTAAGAAATAGTTGCAATCAAACATTGAGTAGATATTGCTGGAAGATTTCGGTGAATATTAATCTTATTGAAACATTTCTCCATTGACTACAAGCCATTTAGTAAAGAATTTTCTGTAAACCATGCCGCATTACACTAATCGATTCCACTTTTGAGTGATAATGACCTCCTTTAGTACACACAAAGCGTGACGCGTCGCCAATGTCTGTTGAACTCGGTGGATTGCCAAAGTGACATCACTGCCGTTGTAATATGTTTCTAGTGTGATTTTATGGCTCCTCAGGTGAATAAGAAAACCTGTAACAGTTTGGCATAGAACATATAATATCGCGACTCATATCAGTAGGGCTTAGCACGGTCGCCGGCATCTAACGTGGGAAGATTTTAAGTATAATCTTATCGGTTTAGGTAGTTAAAACAATGTAAACAATCTTGACGTGTCTTTTTATTTAAACGTACACTTTATAAATCGAAAATTTTACATTTTACAATTTAGGTATGAAAAAATCATTTACTTTCATAATTGAATTGTATAGTGTAACGTTTTTCATTTTTAGACTGTGTATTTCAACAAAAAGACATGTCAAGATTGTTTATATTGTTTTAACTACCTAAACCGATAAGGTATAGTGAGAGTAAGTCCATTAAACGTTTAAATAATATAGGTACGGAACCTTCATTTCAAACACTAAATTCAAAACAATCAGTTTTTTATCTTAGGTTTTCGCGATTTCCATAATAATAATTAGATATTAGTCATTCTCGTTTATACTTTTCCACCGTGTAGATATATTTCTGTTTGAATGACGTCATTTTACATGGTATTCACGTGGGTTCAGTTTTAGCTGGGTTTATTGAACTTTTGTTAGTATTGCCTGACAATTTTCTTTGTCTCCTGGTGGAGACTGACGTTTATCATTTTTATTCATTAGTTTCCCAGTTCTACGTTCGTTTCTAATTTATTATATTACTCGATGGGCTAGCAACCTGTCACTGCAATATCACGTTTAACCATTTGGTTACCTTGAAATTGCTAAACGTGGCACTGGATTTTTGAATTCATGTGCTCTGCCTTCCCCTCTTGGGAATACAGGCGTGAGGATATGTATGTATGTATATTACTCATCTCAGTTTAAAAAAAAAACTATTTTAGGGTTGTAAGTAAAATGAAACCACACAGTAATCTGTTTTTAAATCTAAAATTAAGCTAGAAGTGGCTACGAAAAGTGAATAAGTCTTCGTTTTGTCTATGCCACGTTTCGTGGGATGGGCAGGGGCTTATCCTGTTTAGGAATATAGACGTGATTGTACGTTACGTATGTATGTGTAACGATAATTACCCGTACAATTTCTATTAACCCTTAAGCTTACTACATGGATGGTTAAATAAAAACTTAACTTCACAGATGTTGGAGATCATAGGCAACGAGAACGTGAACCTCTCCGAGAAGCAAATGGCCGAGCTGATCGAACTCCTGGACAAGGAGGAGATCCTCGAGGTCGAGAGCCGGATACAGAAGGCGCTGGAGAAGGCCGCGACGGCCGAGAAGGAGCCGAAGCCGGCTGAGAACGAGGGGAAGGTAAACCTACAGCTGGCATGTAACTTGTCAATTTAAATAGATCTAGCCTGGGTCAGTATCCCACTGCTGGGAAAAGGCCTCCCCCCATGTCCTCCATTCTTCCCGATCTAAAGCGGTCTGGGGCCAGTCGCCGAGAAATAAGACTACGTCGTCCTGCCATCTCCGTCTGGGCCTGCCCCGTCGCCGTATGCATCCACTGCGGTGGGCCAAACACACTACAGGGCTCAACTATGAATACAAAATATTCTTTATCTGCATCTAAAATATAATAATGAAATAAATATCACTGGACATACACTGGATAATGTCCCTACCCTACGTTTAGACGCAATAAGCCAATACCCTACATTAAAAAGCTGTATCTTGTGGCAACAATATTTAAGTACGTTATAAAATCCATATACTAGATTCAAATTTTTAACATCAGATAAATAACTCAATAGGCGTAGCCTGTAATGATGGGGTAAAGCTTTGGTGAAAATAATTGAATAATAGTAATGAACTTGGAACACGCATTAGCGGGGCAATGCGAGGTTATGACGCCATTTCATATCCATTTTGTGACGTAAATGTTTGCTATCAATATTTTTCAAAATTGTTATTTCAATGTGGATAAAGTCATGTATGCGGGCTGTACATAATAAGTTACGCGTTAATACTAACAAATCTTCACGAAATTTGCAATTTAGGCCCAGTTTTTACTACACAGGAATCACATAAATAACTAAAGTTTATTATTAGCTGCAAACCTAAGGGTTAACTTTATCATATCCACAGTTAGAGACGCGAACAAAATTTTTGTATATAGACTCATAAACAAAATATTTCACTGATACAAACATAGATGTCCCACTGGGATCACAGCTATACGTCATATGTCATAAAAATGGCACACAGCCAACAAGTTCAATGCCACGCCGTACGCACGCTTCACATCGTGGCAGGAACGTGACCGCATGGCATACAATTCATACAATTTCTGATTTTTTTTTAATTTATAATAAATTATACTCAAAATCTTTATCTGTAAGAAGTTATTCTCATTTAACGTCAACGAATAATTAAAATAGTCTGTTACTACTAAGGAACCATTCATAGTAAGTATCACGTAATAAAGATAATTTGACGCGATTTCTGATAGGGGTAAGGGGGAAGGGGGGGACACATTCCAATTATAATAATTTGCTAGATTGTGATTTATGATTATTACTTATTATACCTACTACTAAATTATTGACTTTCTACTGATTTCCTTTTTTTACAAAAGTAAACACCATTTCATACTTGGTTCCTGTGGCCGAGTTCACCACAGTAGCTACATGT
>BHDV01063498.1:89271-181523 GCA_005406045.1 Adoxophyes honmai
AATGAACGAACTTTGTAAACCTTGCAGGTTTGTACGGAACCCTCGGTGCGCGAGTCCGACTCGCACTTGGCCGGTTTTTTATTTTCTTCTACGGTCTTCTACAATACTAACAGGGCGTAATTGAAATCGTAACTCCTTTAAAAAAGTAGTCTTAGACGTAATATAGCGATAATAATGGATATTAAGGGACTCTTTCCATGGGGTCTTCAAATGGGGAAAAATTAACGTCCATTTGTTTGTTTCTCTTGTAATTGCTTTTACTTTGATCTTTACATTCCCGACATTTCTTTAACAAGGCATGTGTAATTCCTTCGTACACCATAGTCACTGGTATGATCGGTGATCGTATTTTTTACAGCAATTTCGGAGCAGCATTATCGCGTTAAAAATACCTGTATGTCCTTCTCTAGCTGAAATAACTATTTAGAGTAAATAACGTAATAATTAAACTTAATTGATAATATCTCTAGAGAAAATTCGAAGAAATTCCTTTATTTCAGAAGAAAGAATAGAATTTTACAGAAGTATCGCATCGAAAATGCTATGAAATTTACGATTACTGGTTATGATATCATAACAGTGATTGTGGTTAATCGCAAGCCTATAAAAGTTAATTAGTTCAAGTTCGATAGACAAGCGAGAAGCGAGTACTATCGCGACTTTATGAACTCTGTTAAAGCCCGCCACGTAGCACGGTAAGGCCGGCCACATACATTCGGAAAAAATCCGTTTCGGAATCTCGAATCGGAAAATCGAACGCAGTCAATCCATATAAACCTATCCACCAGCCACATACAGTCGGAAGTTTTCCGCTCGGAATTCCGAACGGAATTTTTCCGAATGTACCTATGTGGCTGGTCCATAGATGTCGTATGGATTTAATGCGTTCGGACACTCCGATTCGAGATTCCGAATTGGGATTCCGAAACGGAATTCCGTATGTATGTGGCCGGCCTAAGGCGCGAATTGAGTCGCGCGCGAGACAGACTATACCCGTCACTGTCTAAATAGAGACGAAAGACAATGATAGGTAGACTGTTGCCGTGCTAAGCTTACAGATCTTACAAACTCTGACGATAAGTAAAGGACAAAGTGTAGCGTAAGCCAACCCACCCTTATTTTAGTTTTTATAATTTTCTCACTGTATTCGCATTTTTCAGGGTCTATTTGATTTGATCCGAGAGGCGCAAAAGCGGCGGGAAATGAAGAAAGCCGTCGAAAAGTTCAGCGAGGAGCCAACCCTCCCCAAAGGCGAAGGCATCGTCACGAAGCCAGAGGACAGCAGTAAAAGGCCAGAGAGGCACTGAGCTTAATCTAACTTAGTCAAGGTGTAAATATGAAATGCATGGCAGACTCTGGCTTGTCCTTGTGCTGGTTTGTGTAAACTGGCAGCAATGGCGGCGGCGATCGCTACAGATGTTATTTATATATTATTATGAAGTTTCCGACAATATTAATACCTGACGAGAAATAATCGGTACAGGAAGTACATTATTCTTTGATTTTAAGCTTTTTCTACCAGTTTTACTTTGGCCTTGCGTTGTATTTGATGGAAATTAAACAAAGCAAAACGTCTAGGTAATTGAGTGCATGTAATATTGTCCGTACCTACCGGTGCCCTATGCCCTTTTCAATGGATCAAAGACCAATAGTTATGTTGATGTAATACTTAATTAGATTCGTTAGGAGTTGAATGTTACTGCATTCATTGAAGAGGGTGTAGTAATTAAAATTAATATCAGCAATTCTCGTCACGGAACTGCACTCGACTCGTTGCAACGACCTACTGTAAAAATCAACGATAAATCGACTCAATGAAATTGTATTAGGCTTTTGTAGAACGTCGATTTTGATTTGTTATGTGGGATATAACGTAGCTGTTAGTAGTGAACGTGTTTCCCTAACGACAATAAGCATTTGTAAACATGTAATCAGTCATATTTGCATGTAAATAAAATTCACACTCGCCCTTACATTTCGTACCGTACAAACTAGTTATCAGAGTCGCGTCTTTATTTATTTCTGGTTCGTTTTTATTGATTAAAAGTTTTATTTTATTGTTTATGCATTTCTGTGATCGCTATTCTGTCGTAAGTTTATGTTATGTGAATCTGGTGGAACTTGGTTTGTTTATCAATAATTAAGATCTATGTGGCTGTAGTATATGAACTAACTACAACTATTGTTCGAGTTTTTATTTATGCTATGATTTAGTCTAAATATCAGAACCTCTATTTGAAATTCTTTAAATTACTCCAAACTAACGCCGGTTAAATTAATTAATGTGAGTGGTTTAAACGAAACCAACTATTACGTTTAACAAATTTCAAATAAAAGCTCTGATTCTTGAAATGTACCTTGAACATGTATGTATCTACCATGTTACGAGTTAGTTGTGCTGAAAACATACTAAAGCACAAAGAGTTTGATGTTTGAATATGTTTGTTCGTATTTTATTTTTGTAGCGCCAACCTACATTCGAATTGGGATTAAATGTTGTATTCTATCTCGTCAAGAAGCATTTCAAATGCGACGAAATTGTGTATATACTTCAGGATGTTGTAGAGGATTTATTTACTCGAAAAAATGTTCAATAATCCTCCTGCTAAATGTGATTCTTGGCTGTCTGTACATTAAGCTATTCCGCATCTAGTACATCTAATTGAATAACTCATTAGGTTATAAACTCATTCCAAATTGCTAACAGTAACTACTGGCCTTTCAAAAGTACATAATAAAATTAATAAATACTTATCACCATGATGAAAATTTTATTGTTGTAATCATTTAGATGTGCTGGGGATACCTTGAACTTACATTGAAGTAAGGAAATAAAGAGATCATTATTAAACATTGTTTTTATTGCTATACTTACGAATACACTCGGAGGCAAATAAATAAAATAAATAATATAAAAAAATATACACATGAATATTGAAAAAATATTTTCAATTTAAGTAATTGACAACTAAACCACACCTTTATCTAACGAGCGACTTTGTTGACACTCTAACAACTAGGTATACTCCGTTTTTTTTGGGTTGAGAATTTCAACGGACACAATTTGAAATTATCTCTGGAATTCATAAGTAAAACTGGAAATGATTTATGCAAATACACTTAACATTGTTTGTTATAATGTTCTTAATTCAAACATCTTCATAATTTGCGCCGATATCTTGGGATTACTCAAAAATGTGTAAGGATTTGACAGTTAAAATTCTCAACCCAAAATAAACAGAGTATAAGTATTACTAATTTATTATTTATTTATTGAAATTTGATTTTTCAATTATTGCCGTCTCGGAGGAATAAATTACCGTCGACGCAAATTACATTGAAATGTGGGGCAAGTCAATATCAGACAGGTTGTTTATAATTGTTTACATGTTCTACCCTTCTAGAACAATAGTTAAGTAGAATGTTCACATTTATTCACCGAAGCAAATATGCTGTTGTTTATTAACTACGGTAATCCGTTTGTTAAAAGCAGTGGAACTTAAGATGAAGATAATACAACAGCAGATAAGTAACAAAAACAATTTGCATATTGATACTCGCGCAACATTCCTTTTGCAGTTTACTTACGCTATGGTTTGTGGATTAAACACATTCACACTTTACATTATGTATTCTAGTGCAGTAACTCCTAGTTTTTTAGGCACGGCTCTGACCCACCATCACTCAATCTGCTGTCAGGCTGAACATTCTGACTCATCTAAAAACCTCAAATTTTGGACTCGATGATTTCTTGGACGTAGCAATTTTATAGGTTTTAAGTTGGCAGGTATAATAGTGACAAGTTGCTAGCCTATCGCCTAAACTTATTCGCTAGTCGCCTCTTAGCTTAGGTACGACATCCACGGAAGAAATGGAGAGGTGTTATTCTAAACCCGACACTACAACTTAAACAGTTTATACTTTTAAACTTTTAATCATCCCGAATAAAGCCCAGGAACATCTTTAATAGGTATTTATTATTTGGACAGTCTTTGAACAATTAATTAAAAATAAACTTTGCACTTGAAACGTTTTCCTACACAATAATTAATAATATTAAGCTAACAACCACATCAAATTTATTTTGTTCCAATTGTTAGATACGTTCCGTTTTGTCAAAATAAATAAATAATAATTAGGTATAATTTTATTAATGTTTTATTCATACCTACTCAAGCCTCTCTTAAGCAAAACATCGGTTTCGTTAGATGAAGCGAAACAGAAACACCTCTAAAAAGTACAAGTTCAGATCATTGACCTTGCCAGGACATAATTTTGTTCGAGTCTTTGTCCTTATTTCATGAGGCCAGTCACCGAAACACCGAATGTCAAAAATGCTCAATAACTAAATTTTCGCGGCTAAAAATGGCGTGCTAATCCTGCACATTCCGTTTAAAAACCACGTGCTATTGGATACTGAAAACTACTAGCAGCCAATAAAATCCCAATCTTTTTTTCTGACCAATAACCTGCCGCAAGAGTTGTAGAGATTGGCTATATGTCGGCCATTTTAGAAAACGTCTAGAAATGTGATCTTCTGATTGGTTGATAAGTTGTCTATTCCAATCTTTCTGACGAGTTCGAGTTGCGCAAAAATTAGCATTTTTGACTCTCACTTATCGCGGCTGCCATGTTTTTTTTCATGTGGGGTGTGTGTGTATAAAATATATCATGTTAATTTAACCCCATATATACTGTTACAGGTGAGTTGAGGTATTTTTCAGCTGTTTATTCCTTCCTGGCATTACGGAACCAAGTTGCTTGTTCATAGTGAAAGTGCATCATGTAATACTGTCACCTCTTGTGAAATTGCATCGTATCTCTCGTTCGTGCGACTGTGACTCAGTGAAAAGTAATCACAATAGAGGGTACGTGCCTGTCGTGTTTTACTTTGTTGATAAACGGGGTATAATGGCCTTTAGGAGTGACGTTGCGAGAAGAGTCCAAGTCGTAACGTACTCCTACTTACCCTCGGCCTGCGTGTGACGTTTTGGCGCCATCGACCCATTTAGCGCGGCCGTCGGTAATGGGTTTTAATTCTTCGTACTTACTGACGAATCTCGGTGACCTTTGTACATAAATAAACATCACGTGTTATCACATAAATAAATAAAGAGTTTTGTGTTGCAGATTTAAAGGGGTTGCACCCAATCAGTGCGTCATTTGCTAAACTAGCTAGTGACAATGCGACTGCACATGCATTAGACGCGGAACCGCCACTAAAATCGAGCCGCAAGCAAAGAATACACCAAAGAAATTAATGATGTATTAGTACGAAGGTATTCTAAAGGATCGATTTTTTTCACACGGCCCACGGCGATTGTAAAATGGACCTTCGATTTTTGAGCATTAAGATGGTGTTGAATAACGACAGAGAGTATCCCGGGCAGGATGCGTAAGCACAAGAAAGAGAACCAGGCGCGTGCCTGCCGGCCTGCCTCCCACGACCACCAGTCTCCGCACTCCTTCATCTGATACCTACACAAGCCACGCAGGTAACCAAACTTCTATCTATTATTTTATTTATCTCATCTCGTTGCTTTATGACGACCACTCAGGCACAGTCTGCGACAAAGGTATTTACATGGTGAAACTGCCTATTACAGACAACCTTAATTTTGCTACAATATAAGTGAACACACATTTTTGGCACTTGGGCTGTGTCAATTGTCTTTGTTAATGGCTGTACTGTATAATAATTGGCAGTGAAGACTATGTATTTTGCAACCATTAACCATTTGTATGCAGTAATGCAGATCCACATCATTTTTTTGTATAGCTTTTGTTTCTTTTATTGAAAATGTTGTGGCTTACATCATTCTCAACAAATGAGAAGAAGATACAGTTGTTTTTCTGGTTTTGCCATTCAAAAGGTTAATGATTCCTAGTGTCCGACCGAAGGTACAATTTTGGCCGAAGCCGAAGCCGAAGCCGATTAATCGGTTTCCATCAAAACGCCGAAGCCGAAGCCGAAGGTGTGTTGACCCTAAGAAATACGAGAATTTGCTAATAGTAAAAAAAAACAGCAGTAATTTATGTGCAGTTTTCGCTTCTAAATCAAGTGTGACTATGTTATTATGTTAAGTTTTGTCTGTAATTTATACAACTAACTGCAAGCAATGCGATCGGGGCGGCGAAACGCTGCTCTGCTAAGCACTGCACACTATCCGTCTCGCTCTGGCCCCATTCGTTCAATTTCAAATTACAATTTGCAAACCTTCGGCTTCGGCCAAAGCTTCGGCCAAATTTTGGCCGAAGCCGAAGGTTTGGCCGAAGGCGGATTTTTTGGCCGAAGGTGGCCGAAGCCGAAGCCGAAGCCGAAGCTTCGGTCGGACACTAATGATTCCTAAAGCTAAATTGTTTTTTGTATGTAAGTGCTCTTTAAATAATTAAAATTAAAATTTATCTTTTACAAAGCTAAATATGTAGTGGTTTTATAACTAGTGCTTGATCTTAGGCTGGTACAATCTTGCAAAAACCACAACACTATCATGCCTGTATTTCTAAGGAATAGGCAGAGCACAGAAGATATTACACTGAAACCAAGTTAATGAAATTTACTATTTGGGGCCATCTATCAGTAGGTTTAAAGTAAATTAAAAGAGGTAACATGAGGGACCTAGTGTTAAATATTGCTCCATTAACCCTTCGTATGCCGTGTCCCGTATCCGTACTTATACCTGTAGAGTGCCGAAGCGGCTCGCACATCTGTACTCGTCGTATGCTTGGTATAAGTACGGATACGGGACACGGCATCCGACGGTTACAGATGTGCAGGCCGTTCCGGCATACGAAAGGTTAATCCAGATTATCAGCCTTAATTCTATGGCGATTACAGTAAAAAGCAGAGTATTGATCATTTGAAGTTTCATCTGTGACAGATTTGCCTGTTGTCTGCACCCTAACTTTACTCCGTCATTTCCTAAGAAAGTGATGGAATAGTGTTACTCTAAACCTAAAGCCAACATTGCATAGGGCAATCAATCCGTGGGATAAATTGCATAGGTACATTTCGGAATGAGTTGGTGTTAAATAAATGTACTTTGACTTTCCTGTTTTTATTTCTAAATGTGCATTATTAGTGATGTTTTCAATGTTGTTATTAAAGCAGACTGGTTGTGAAGACTGATATTTCCATATGTTGTATAAAAAGTTTGAACTCATTATTTTATACAATGACATCTAACGAAGCTCATACTTTCGACTATGGCGAGTTTATTTTTGGGATTCACAGTCTTTACGCATTATTCCTAGTCTATGGTACATGTAAGATTTTTTTTTTATTCCAAAGTTTAGTATGCCTTTGGCTTTCCTGTATTTTTTTTAAACATGCAACTTTCAACACAAAGTAAAATTATAATGTCTCTAAAGTTCTGAAGCCAATCTGTACATATTCATATTTATTCTTTTGATGAACAAAAATATGAGGATGGAGGATGCCACAATGCATAGAAGTTTTAAAAGACGAAGACACTAGTAACTTTGTCAGGGTACACTTTTTGTAAGATATACAAAATGGCACATTTATTTTGGACTATAATTAGCCACAAAGCCTTCAATTATAAAAGAGTTTGCCTATACACAATAAGGAAACTAGGTATTTATTTATTACATGTGAATTTTGGTGCATGCTGAGTGGTCAAACCTTATCTTATCCAATCAGTTGTTATAATGCAGCAGACAAGCTGATTATTCTTTAATCATAGAACTATAATCTTTGCTTAAATAATTAATAGTTTTAGAATCTTACAGAAAACAAATCTTAATTTCTATTATATCTAACAATAATAAAATTGAAAGGACTTTGTTTTAATTGATTGTATTCTTTTTTCGCTATCAAGAGGATATGCAGTGCTCAGTTTTGGAAAGAAACCTTAATGGTTGGAACATAGACAAGATGGTTAACAATGTTAAGAATCCTTGCAAAAAGGTCGGTTTGGTATCTTTAAGCATTGTAATTGTTACATCCATGGGCAAAAATTTGCAGTGTGCATTGATTTGGTCTTGGTTATTGAAACTATTGACAATTTCACTCTGGTCTTGAGTCTGTCCTTGCATATTGCATATTCCTTTTTGCCTATGGATCGGTTGGTAGCACATTCTGCTGATCCCCTTGACTTGATTGCACTTAGTTTGGGAGTATTGTTCCTTTGTTCAATATGTTCCATTGTATGGAGTGACATAATTTATGTACATAATCTATTCATGCATCATTTTGTGTTAATTTTATTGCAAATTTACAATATTCCTGTCTTTGCAGATGCTTAGTAGTTCCCACATTACTAGTATTTTATTTATAACACTATTTTACCTAAAGTAGATTTTCATTTCATTATTTTCGCTAGAATGATGAGTAGTAAATAGATGTCCTATTGTTTAAAGCACCCATTTGTTGTTTTGCTAGTAGGTTTGCAGCCATAAAACTGCTTGTAATGCCTACAAAGAAGATTTCGTCATAATTCGAAATCACAAAGCAAATTTGAATACTATCTCTATCATGCTGCTTTAGTGACAGCAATCAGTTATTACGTTAACATTGGGTGGGACTGCTTTTGAAATTGTTGATAATACACAATTTTTGTATTCTAAACACACATTTTAAGTCGCTGTTTGTATTACTTTCAGGATTACAATCTTGACAACATTGTTGATCAACAGTGCACAAGATATCAAGAAGACTCAGAACAAGATAGCGCGTTGCAAGTAGGCATGCCCACTCGGTCTGTCGATCACACCGAGGCTGTCCGTCGATATTACGCCGCGTTCCCGGCGCTGAAGAAAGGCCAAGAGTCGCCCCTGCAGTACTATCTACCCCCGCCAGCCTGGTGTCGTAAAACCGATACGGACATAAAATCCAACATGCAAAGCGAACTGATCATATCGAAGGAATGGAACTCGAAGAAGAAGTTTTCGAGTGGTAAGGAGCGGCGGAACTCGTACCACGGGCCGCGGAAGGGCGGCAAGCGGCGCTGCAACACCTATAGTCGCAGCTTCGAGAGTAAAGAGAGTCTTCCCGAGTGGGTGACTCACGGGGCAGCCTGGGACATGGAGGAGGCGGGGGAGTTGCTGCGTGCTCTGGATGATGGTTACGGCACGGGGGATAACACGGCGGCCGACGAGCCCGCCGCCGTGCCTGACTTGGCCGCTCCTGATGCGGCTCTCTACGCGCAGTTCGAGGCCAAGTTCGACCGCAGCCTCGAGGCGCTCTGGGCCGCACGGGCCACGCCCGACGACGACTGCCAAGAGCTTCCCCTCGACTTCCAAGAGCTCCTCTCGTCCCCTGCTGAGCGGTTGTTGGCTTTGGCTGAACATGGGCCGGGAGGGTTAGCTTGGCTGCGTCGCGCGCCCGAGCCCGCGCTGGAGCTCCACGCGCGGCTCCGCCCGCTGCGGCTCGCGGAGCCCGAGCCGGACCCGTTCGCGCTGTTCGCGCCCGACGACCTCTACGATGCCGCGGAGGCCGTCGCCGCCGCCATGCGCTCGCTGGCCGCCATCAACCACAGCCGCGATCGCAGCGGCTTCGCCGAGGTACGAAATACTCGATAATTAATTGCATGCCAAAAATTGTTACAAAGTGGTATTAGGTAAACTTAAGTTCGTTAGTCAAAAAAAAACTTAATCGTGGACTCTATTCGGCACAGTAAAATCCTAAAGAAGGGGCTGTCATAGCATACACAATACTTATGCTAATTTAAAGGCTTCGCTGAATATTAGCATTGCTTACACCTTACTGATGCAATATGTGTCAATAAAGATACACTGTAACAGTTTGTTATTTTTGTATGGTGATGGTTTGGGGATCTAGAAATAAACATTTTTCTTTCTTTCATTAATAAACATTAGATACACTTTCTTGTATACAAGTAGGTTAGATGACTAGAAAAAACTACATATTTAGTCCGTCAGATAGACTACGAAAAAATATTGTATTTATATGTTTTCTATTATTTGACAGACGAAAAATGATGATAATTCGTGACGTCACGTTTGAGTAAAAATTGTACTGATTTTTACTCAAACGTGACGTCACGAGCCCCCACTCAGAAAGTTTGATGATCTGTACCTTTGTGGTTGTTTTAATTATTTGATAAACTAAAAAATATGCGTCTCATTTTTTCCATAATCTAATTAGAATGATATATTTTTAAACCGGTCATCATCCCTATTCTTATAATAGGGAAAATTTTACAATATTATTTTTTGTTGTAAGGTCCCGCCGCGCCGTCGCGCCCCGCCTTTGCCGCCGGCCGCGCCGCCCGCGCCGGCCGCCGCGCCGCGCGCCACGCACTTCCGGCCCATCCGGCGCGAGCCCGAGCCGCAGGCCCGCTACACCGACGGCGCCGCCTTCGACATCCGCGGCGACCTCGACGCTGTCGCCTTCCACCGTAGCGCCTCAGGCGGCTTGTACCTCGAAGGATCCCTCGAACGCTATCTGGAGTACCGGCCCGATAAGGAGATAGATTACGGCCGCCTGCAGTTAACCGAGGCGCAGAGATGCCCCGATTTGGATGACCCGGCGTTCAGGCTGCGGTTCCCGCTGCGCCAGTGCGACGCGGCGGCGCAGACGGAGCCCGACGCGCCGTGCGAGGGCTGCGGAAGGGCCAGCAAGCGGCCCCGAGCTGGCGATAGCATCTGGGCCGGTGGTGGCTGCGAAGCCTGCGCCTGGCCTGACTTCCCGGCTTGGCCAGAGACCCCCGCCGAGCCTGAGGTGATTGAACAGCCTTCGCGCGAAGCCGCCGCGGATCGCAAGCGCCGCCATTCGGCCGCTCTCCGCTGCGCCGCTGAGCCGTGCCCGCATCCGCATGCGCGCTTCCTGGCCTGCTGCGAGCTCCAGGACCGCCCGCTTACGCGCTAACGGCCCTGGGAGGGGAAGTTTTTTAACCTTCACGCCGCCATCTTTTGATTGAATCGCGAACGGCGAACGCTTTACCTCGTGATCGTTATAAATTTCCCAAGAGATCGGCCGTCGGTCGCGTGCGACGCGCCTCCGCGTCGGTTGTGGAACGCTCGACAGCGATGACGTAGTTTGTCCCGTCGAGTGCGGTATCGTCTGTGGCCCGTGGTTTCTATCTTAAATAATGATCGCCTCGAGACTACATCGGCACGCGAACGCTAACTCGAACGCTTCAATCGTTCTCTTGATGGTCTCGCATCTGACCTTCACGGCTACCATTCCGGTTGATGGAGTATCGAGACGATCATGTCATTTTCCAAACGAAAACGAAACCATTCGCATTCTCTGTATATATCGCCTTTATTCATTCATCAAGTGTATTGTTATTTCGGAGTTGTTCAATATGTATGCGAGAGCGCAGTTGCCGCGCCCGCGAGTGTCCGCGGCTCGGACCACGCGAGCCAGCAGCGGGAGTTAGCAATAAAATAGGATTAGCGAAGCCTTATTCGTTACCTCGGACAGTGCAACAGAAGGCTAGAGATTTGCTAACATATCTTATGACTGTAGATATTGTGGGAAGGCGTGTAATGTAACATAATTTTAGTTCAACATTTTCTTTATAGCGATTTCATATTATTGATGTAGCGCTGCTTGGTGCAATGCTCGCGCCCTCGATGACATGATCAACAATATTTGGTGTGGATTGATTAATGTGAAGCAGATATTTAAAATATACGATTAGTTAAAATAATTTATCGTGTACTCAATTTTGTATCTCGTTTTGTGGCATTAAATTTTTTTCGCACTCGTTCGAGTACCGAACGTATTGGTTCGTTCATTAGTATCCTTAGTTTGTTAGCTGGTGGGGGCGAGCATTGCGCGGCAAGCACAGAGGACGATTCTAATATAATTCTTACAATAATATCGTCCTAAATTGTTTAAAAAAAATTGTTATTATAACGTGTAGGTAAAGCAGGTATTTTATTTTTGTTAGTATTTTTTCGTTTACGTTTCAGGCGATCTAAATTCAAGTTTAAATGTTTAACGGTATTGAAATTGTACTGTTTTCTGTTACTTCATTTTGGTTCGAAACATTTTGGTTAACGAGCGGTGATTACGGCCGCGTTTAACGCGTACTGGAGGGAGGAGGGTTTGTTTTAGCGGTTTGTCCATATGTCTAAGTTATACGCGGCGATTTTATTGAGTAGCTGCATAATGTAATGTTAGTGGCGGCCGTCGGGACGCGATGCCCGCGCCGGGCGGGCCGCCGCCGCCGCTGGTGACGGCTCCGCTCACCTTTGGACTGGAATAGAGTAGGGAACTTATTCCTTTTGAATTATGGCCGACTCGGACGCACCGAGCGGACCGTCACGAGCGCCGGCGGTGCTTGTAACATAATTTACAGCTAATATGAATTGTAACGGTTCATATAGGCGTAATTGTTATATTATAGTTTATGTAAAGCATAAGAAGCGCATGTTATATTTTCGTATATGTTCGTGTAGCGGGGCCGCCGAGGCGCCAGCGCGCCCGGCCACGCCCCGCACTATATTTATTTCATGTAAACCATGCCAAACAAATCTCATAAACATAAAACTTAATGTTCACGCAGATTTTGCTACTTTATGTCGTGTTTTTATATATATTTTTTGTAGTGTGATTTACTTTTGTTTGTAATAACCGAAAACGAGAAAATAACGAAAAAAAAACATTACAAAATTTCCGTTAGAAGATGCTAATAATGTATATATATCGTATACTATCGTGAATTTGATGTGTAGTCTTTTCATTTTATTATGTATCTCTTGTTGTTTTATACAGCTTGGTTGTTGTATCTGCAGTTTACACTTCCTGGGTTCCCCTGTTAGAATTGGATGTGTATATCAGGTATAACAACCAGCTTAGTTCAGGTAATCTGTTTATATCTTAATTCATTAGTTTGGTGGAGTATTTTTAAAGTCATTCAACTAATTAATTCATTTTATTATGTCACAGTTCATGATTCCATCACAGTTTTTTTTCTTTCATAAGTTTATATATTGTACTTATTAATATTCGCTAAAAGATACCTTGATAAAAAACAAATAAAAAAATCTCAAAAAAAAATGTTATATAGAGTCAAGTTTGCATATTATATTATGTTTGATTAGATAATAATCTCATGTAATGTGCCTATGCACTTGAAACTCCATGTCCGTAACACCTAAGGATGCTAGTTGTGAGACATCAGTCTACAACGAAAGTCGGTCGTGGCAAAGGGGACACTATAATATATGCACGAACACCAAGCCACTTCCGACTGGCCGGCAGGTTGTGCCAACTGAATAAACTCAAATGCTGTGCAGCACGGTTTAGTAACTTGCCCATCGAATTTACTTGCTTTGTATTCATTATCATTTCATTACTCACTTGACCACCAAGTCGGCAAGTAATTCATGGTTCAAGTTGCAAGTCCCCAAAATCACTTACACCTTAACAAGCCACAATAAATCGTGGCAGACGAGCTTTTCGTGAATAATGTATCGGTATTTTAATATTCCAACTTTTCACAGTCAGCGAATTGTTGAATTGATATTTATTTTGTTGTAAAATGTTTTGTTTTTGAGTCGAGAGCTACATTTGTTTCTAATCTTGGACCGTTTGGACACGATTGATCTGTTTCCTGAAATGTTCCGAATCCAAGAAGATCTGTTACCCAACAGCATCCTAATCCTTGAAAAATCGATTTCCACAAGTCTTAAAAGATCTAAAATCTGTCTTCTGAAAAAAAATACGTTTTGGGAATTGACGCTGAAAGGCGGACGTTTTGGGAAATGGATTTTTTAGGAATGAGATGTTCGAACCAAAACATTGATGTTTTAGGATAAAGGGTTGTGTCCAAACGCCTCCATCACCAGTTAACAGCTAGTCTTACTCAATTTATATGACTCGGGAATCGAGAAGCGGTCTTGCGTTGCTGTGAGCTCTCGACTGACAAGTCGGCGTGTAACCGATAGCGCAGCGACTGGCCTTGGTTACATGCATATTTGTTTACACCTCATATCAAAGGATTTTTTCTTTTCGAACTTGAAATTCATTAGAAATAAAGAGTATTTTATAGACCGGGGTATGAGCAGTCCGTACAGGGATATCACTTGCGGCTTCTAAAACTGCACCGATCTACACTTCCCTAAAGTAAACAATTTGTCTTGGCAAAAAAATTCTAAAACAAAGTTTCAAAATGTTAACGCACCTAAGCAATGTACCTATTACTTTGACACGCCTATTCATTTGTGTATAAAGATAGATATAGCAAATACATAGAAGTTAATATGGAAATGTAAAGTTATACATAAATTTATATGTTTTGGTCTTTAGATTTTACCTAGAGCTGTAAAATTTTCACAGTTTGTTTAGCAGTTGTTATCCCTGATAATAGTTACCATTTTCATAATGTTAGGTTGTGCTCACTACTCTGGTACTTGCCACCTATGGGAAGAAAATAAAAAATAAACAATCCAACTGTTGCGTTTATTTACTATACTTCATATTCCTTTAGTTAGTAACCTAGTTATAAATCCATAATCCATAGTTTTTTTTAACTTTTTGCATAAGCGTACAGTACTACCAAACAAAGAATGCTTCACGATGTACCTGCGTGATAAATCAGTTTTGTTGCGCGGGAAACTTTGATCTACCAATGATAAAAGAGATTTTTTCGCGCGCTGAACACTTGCGTTGTGATTGGTTATTGATTGAAGTCTCAGACAGATGTCTAGCACCCCAGCGCCAAATGCGTCGAGTCGAGTAGCCAAACTAAAGTGTGTGCATAGCAAGCAAAATTGTGCCCATATAGTTTGTAAACAAAGTTCAATATAGATAAATTCTGTGCCTCCTGTGAAAAGTGATACAAGTCTAAAATCGTCATTTTACAGGAGAGCAAAAACAAGATTTAAAAAAATCTAGTTCGTGCACCGAGGGGTCTATTATATACTAAAGTACTTTGATTTATAGACAAAAATTCGTTCCATAAACGTGTATTTACGGTTTTTCTGTAAACATTATAAGTTCGGAGAAAATCGCGAAAAACCTTCGACTTGTACCTATTGAAATGTCTAATGCCAGAAAATATTATGTGTCAGATGATACAAGTTCAGTTATATCCTGATGCACACCTGTAGTGCTCAAAATATCTCTTGGTGTAAACTGATATACATGAACTTGCAAAATGCTGTAACTCAGCATTAAATATTCCCAGCTCAATGTTGCTTGAACTAAAGTAAAACATAAAACCCTGACAAATCTATTTTGAGACTTTGTACCTCGTTCCAAGTAAAATTTACCTGACTTGTATCAGTTTGCAAAAAAATAGCCCAGTAAAAATAAGTGCAAAAGGATACAAATCAAGTTGTACCCCTCGCTAACATTCATATTTACGGTGTAAATAAATACAAGTTTCTAGAAAATTAATCAATGTTTATGGAAGTCCTCTAAAATTGATAATTAACTCACATATTATGCAGATATTCATCATAATCCTTAACACAGGTAAGTAGAGATCTGATACTCATAATTTTTTGATAAAATAGAATAAGAAACAAGCTGGCTTCACCCCTATAAAAATTTCAAGTTTCACAATACTTGGACAAAAATTTAAGTAGATTACCTTCCAACTTTCTCTCTGAGGACTTACGTCTCCTGACATAACATCTGCCTGGAGAGAGATCTCACTATTAGAGTCTTTACTACATCGGTAACTCTCGACATTGGACATTAAACGCAACCTTCTCTGACCGAGATAATAACAACGACGTAGTTTCAACAGCAAGCCAGACTACGGCACTGTACACTACTAGCATGTTGCTAAATTCCATGCCTGGTGTCTATAGTGTCTAATCTACTACACGGCCCTCACGTAGCTCTAGGTAGGCACTCCGCCAATCACATCGTATCCGAGCACCTCGTTCTTCGACAATCACGGCGAATCATCAACGCTAGCTAACGCGGCTCAAGTTTTACAACTGGCTCTTACAATCTTCCACGGTACTGCGATGTCTCATCGACCTTCAGTCTAAGAAGCGGGCTGATGTAGCGTCCCAGTGCCACATTCATCGAATAGCCGAATTAAACGAAGTTTTGAGGATTGACTACATAAATACAACTTATATCTTTATCTCGGTGGTTTTCGATCTCCAGGCATAACATCTGCCTGGAAAATTCTCTATTAGAGTCTTTCCCTCAAGTTCATGATCCAATTTATTACTTATTTATAGTTATTTAAGAAAATAGTTATACCACTTTCCGGTTAGAAACTTCACTTCTTTTGGTTTGGGAACTGTTTGCGTTGTGTCTCATCGCTGCCAATGTGGTGTGCAAGTTAACACTTTCGGTCACCACGGCTTATCCTGCCGGAAAAGTGCAGGGCACATCCCACGTAACGCTAGTGAATGACATCATTCGCTGGGTCCTCGTGAATGTCAGCGTGCCGGTGGTCCTTGAACAAACTGGTTTGGCACGTAAAGTTAGAAAGATGCCCGACGGCATGACGCTTATGCCGTGGAAGTTGGGCCAGCCCCTGGTGTGGGATGTAACCTGCGTGGATATCCTGGCCTCATCCCGCAGGGGTGACTGGTTTTTCGCCCACAAGATTGGCATTATCATTCAATGTAGCAATGCTGCCAGTTTTCTTGATACCCTGCCGATTGGCAGCGATTTGGAACAACTTTATCGTAGTAAATGATCTAAATTTTTTGTGTTGTTACAATAAAACTTTTCTTACTTAAACAAAAAATCAAATTACAATAGTAGTTTGTAATAAGGAGTAGATAATGAAGTAGTATAAGTAGCCTACCTAAGAGTAGTAGCGTAAATAATGGCATAGTTGATAGTATTTGTCTAATAAGATAGTAATTGGCTTTTTTTTGGTAGCTAATTAAGTTAAAAAGCTTAGATAGACAGATAATCAAACCAATCATAGCACAGACACAGTATCTGAAACGATAGATGACACCTATGATCAAATAAGTAGATACATACTTTAAGTAAAATGCAAAATACAGAAAGAAAGAGCTACAGTGGCTGTGAATACACGTTTACTAAACAGTATTTCGTGTCAAGCAATATATTTCAATACTTAAGCGAAAAATTTTAATATATGAAATTTCGTGCAAAATGATACAACTCTCAACTTACACGTCGATCTACAGTGAATTTGGACGTGACCACACCTTGTCATAGCCGCAGCGACACTGAAGCCGTGAGCCGAGCCGATCCCACGCATCCCTGATCCCGAATCACCTCGCCCCGCGCACTCCCACCACATTCTTTATGCTCGCACTTGTATTACTTTACACAACTGTGTAATAGCGTAAATATTTTACGGGAACAGTTTGACTTTTAGATATGATTCAATTTGTATTCTTTAACATTTCAAAAATAATTTGTGCTAAATGATTCATGACGAGATGTATCACTAATCACAAAATATGTAAATCAAATTGGTCTTAGATTGGTGGGTACATCTTGAGTTAAATCCTGTTTTTATTTAAAAAAAATTGGTCCAAAGTGATATAACTGTAGATGTATCAATATTACCGAAAAAAATACGGAAAAATAAATAGTGAAAATAAATTTAACTGCACTTATACCTTAAAACACAAAAATAGCCTGAAAAATGATTATAAAAAGTGGGTATGACTTGATATGTATCTATATGCACGATTTTTTTGCAGAAATGCTGCTACTTATATCACTTTTCACAAAATTATCTCCGAAACTATAGCACCTAGAAGTACGTGAGTTAGACCAAAAAATTCGTAATTTTTTTCTGATCATTTCTAAACTATAAAACACAAAAGGGTACAAGTCGAGTTGTATCACTTTTCACAGGAGGCACAGAATTACTCATTCGGCTACTCTCGGATATCGTTCTGCGTTTCTCGGCGCAGACGGTAACAGCCGATGTGACTTATTTTCTTGGGAATTCTGTACGCATCTTCGCTAGCGCTACGTCCTAAAGTCCTAATATTCAGTCTGGTTTAGCTTACTAGAATCAGGTAAATCACATTTCGCCCAACTGTCGATAGATTTAACTATGTTAAAAATTTTACGGATAACTCACGTTTATTAAATCGAGTTTAGCTCGACATGTGTCGTGCTAATTCGTAGCCTTTCATCTAGGAGCCGCGGTGGATGCTGCTGCCAAACGCGCACTGCGCGCTACCGCTCTCTCTCAGATTTAATTATAGTATCTATTTTATTATATATTAAGAAGAAACTATATTTTATGTTGCTATAAATGAGTTTTATGACTGACCATTGACCTTGGCATTGGCACCCATTTAGATTTCACTTCACAGTGGTTGAAGTCAACAACCAAGGCATAATAAGTATAATACATACATACAATACATAACATCCCGCCTGTATTCCTAAAAGGGGTAGGCAGAGCACACACGTTGAAGATGAAAATATCTGAACCAAGGTGTTTTAGTTAGTATAGTAGTTGACTTATAAAATAAGACCGAGCACTCATAAAAAAAATACCTTTAAGGCCAAGGCTTCTAAACCTAACCTGTCCGAGTCGTATCCGCTCCGAGGGGGTCTTGCTCGCTCGCTACGCTCGCTCGCTCAAAGCGGCGGTTAATCTCTCGCTGTATTACATTATGCCTAGCCATATTGAATGACGTCTAGCGCCGAATTCATTCCGGCAGTTTTTCATTCAGCCGCATTCAATCCGGCTAAACGTTGAGCCGCCGCATTACAAAACGGCTGGGCGTAATGTAAAACGGCGGATTATACAATACGGCTTAGACACATGCACTGCTGCTTTGTGGCAGGACTAGCGGGTAAGACCTGACTACCGGGGTTTTACCCTTCATGCCAGTACAATATTGTCATGGAAGATCACAAGAAGAAACGTCCGAATACCCGTTGATGTCTTATCGTTTTAAGGATATTTTAAAAATTACAATTTAGATCTTGATAACATTAAAATGGAACCACAATGTCTAATACAAAAATAACCATCTAAAGGGTTGGTTAAGAAATTTTAATTCGGTCGAACGGTTATAACTAAAATTTTGAAAGTGGAGAATCTTAGGAACAGGGGCAGGGCCATGCATCTTTGGCGCAACTTACCATTAAATAGGTACTTACCTAGTAAAAAGCTTTAAAGACCTAGTTTTAGACTATTTAGCGTTAGATAGAATGTGTCTGAGAAAAAATGGAAATGTGATTGATAAGATTGGCATGTAATTTTAATACCAGTTACGCGTAATTTTAATGAGTGCAAGTAGAGCGAGCGAATCATCGGAACCATCAGTACAGACAGCAAAGACTATTAAAATCCACAAAAAAGTTGCCTACCTATTTAATCTCTGTTGTTAGACACATAGTTTACACATCGAACGTATCCTTCGACTCCTACAACCTGTGTAAAGTTATGAATAGTTCGGTTGCAATAACGCTCCGAGCTTGTCTGCTAACTGCTCCTCTCACATCCGCGCCAAAGCGAGAGAGCGCTAACAAAAACCTCGGCTACACTTTCGTCCGTCGAAATGCACGCGGTGCTTCGACCGAAGCGACTCGCCGGCTCGTCTCCTAACGAACTTCGGAATAATATCGAAAACAAAAATAATATCTTACGTAAAACGAGTCTGACCTAAACAATCGAGTTTTAAGTGATACGAACTGGATATCGTGTGTTGTGGACACCGTCAGTGAATCCGTGTCAACGACAGTGCGATTTTTTTTTTCTTTTTTTTGTGAGGTAAGTTCATTGTAATTTACGAATCCTGTTTTTTATGTGACGATTTATATTAATCCAGTTGATTCGATGCTTCTAAATTATATAAGTTTCTGCGCCTGCAAGTTTGAATAAGAAATAGTGAAGGCATTGCGTACAGACAATGAAATCCCATTCATAAAGGAACCTGTTACTTAAGTAAATAGGCGAGGTTCGAGTTAGCGTATGCCCAACGTATTTACGTAGGTAATACCTAAGCATAGAACTTCATTGAGAAGTTTAGACTACTCTAGGTAGAGTCTATTTGCATTACTTCTCTCTTCCAAAAGCTTCCAATTTTGTCGTTTGGTCAAATTTGTATTGATTAAGTGATTAGTCACATATTTATAAACGTATTTAAATTCAAAAGACCAGTGCAAACTATACTTTTTACTGCCGAATTTAAACTCTATCAGACAGAACGCGATTTACTAGAGGTACTATGTAATTACATTTGAAAAATTACTTAAGAATATTAATTTACGGCAAGAACTTTTAACTATTTTCCGTGCTACGGGAGACATATTCAGCTGTTAGTGAATATTTGTAATTTTTAACAGTAGGTACTTAGGTATTGAAATTATTGAAATGGTGAAGGATTAAAGTGAAAGACAGCTCTGTGCAGCTTAATCCATAGGAACCATCCCTAAATCTTGACGAATGCTAGATTGTAGATGAACAATTTTAGCTTCTCTTCTGTGGTAAGTGTAGTAAGGCGAAAAGATTTTACTTGTTCAGGTTTAAGTCATAAAAAAAGTCGAGCATCCTAAGTCATGAACTGTAAGTCCACAGGAGAGACAGTAGTTATTTATTTTTGCTTTAAAAATTATGCAATTAGTGTTTATTAAAATCACTAAATGTTAAATTTCTCTCCATCCTGGAAATCTAGACCGGTTCTTAATACTATTTTGAATTTCGATGAGCTTCGTCTATTGTCAACCCATTGTGATCAAATTTCTAAACTTTCTAATAAATCTGAGTCTCCCACGTCGCCCAACGCTGGGAATATCTGTGCTGGGTCATTCAACGATCTATTATTAGACATCACGGAGCTTAGGGTTCCCAGTTCCCACTGAGTCTTATTATGTGAGAGCTAGATAGAGCTTTTACCTTAAAGTCCTTAAACTATTACCTACTTAGTGGTTGTGACATAAGGGACCTGTAGAGCTATTGTCTAACGCACTTAAAATCTAAATCATGTTTAGGGGCAGCGCAGACGACAGACTTTTGTGCGATCGAGTCTGCGGCGCAATAAAAACTCTGAATGGAAACTCTCTGCGCGCCATTCAGAGTTTTTATTGCGCCGCTGACTCGATCACACAAAAGTCTGTCGTCTGCGCTGCCCCTTAATTTGATAGTTTCAGTTACAGTGTCAGTTCGTTATGAAATGTATCAATTTCGAAGCGATTCCTACTGTCAAAGTAAACACGATTTTGACTTTTGGTGCCTTAGACAATAGCGCTGCTGGACTTTTAAGTAACGAGTAAATCGTGCTTAATATGTTGTCAATTGTTTTAATTAGTCTTATTAAATTTGAAGTGTCCATACATTGAGGTCATGTCATGATTTCAGTTCACTGTAGTGTGAATTCTTATCCAAGAACTAATAATTTGAACTAATGCATTATGTTGTGCAGCATTATAACTAAGTAAGAAACACTAATTTTCTATCGTCAATTTCATTTCACCCTGGATAACGTATTTACCGGTATCAAGAGGAAAATACGCACTCGCGACTTGATCTCTAAAATTAAAAGCCTCAAGCTTGAGTCTTGGACCTATCCTATATTAAATGCGTCTTTCATTTACGAGTAAGTTGCAGTCACGCCGCGTTTTCAGCGCCTCCGGGCGGGAAGTTAATAGAACCTTTGGTTGAGAGTGAACATTTTAAAATAGAGTAGGTACCTATAATAAATACCTGCTTCCTGTGTGGTGTCGGGATAGAATAACACTTCTACATTTCTTCCGTGGATGTCGTAGGAGACTAAGGAAAATAGGCTTAGGTATGCTTTAGGCGACAGGCTAGCAACATGTCGCTAATATTATACTACCCGTTATTTTATTTTTCAAACCTAAAACTATGCTAGAAGAGGCTGTGAAATAGTCATCATCATGGTTTTTGTCCCATTTCGTGTGCTCTGCCTACCCCATTTGTGAACACAGGCGTGATTGTGCCTACGTATGTAAGTATGTAACTTCATGTTCTCTACGTAAGGAAAGGATCTATTATTAACAACAACCATGCTGTAAACTCTACACACAGCGTCACAAAATTTGGACTGAATTTGGTTACAAAATTCCCTATTTTATTTTATAATAGGTAATCAATATTTACTTGCATGCCTAATAACATAACGCCTGTATTACACATAATTTCACACGAAACTTTAAACGACTACATATTTCCCATTTTAAAGCCCATATTAGCTGAAATTTAGGTGTATTTAATAGTGACTGGTTGCTAGCCCGTCGCCTAAAACAAATCTCTACCTACCTAAACATATTCCTTTGTCACCTCTCATGACATCCACAGGAGAAAAGATGTAGAGATTAAAAAAACTAATTTTAGGATCCAATGATTTGTGCTGTTTGTAAAGTAAGTATTCAAAATATTATTTTTTTCTGTTGTATCACCTGCGTTAAATCGCTGTCCGTATTTAGTGATTATTACATTTATTATACCAACAATTGCAAAGAAAATTGCATGAAATCGCAATTTCGTGGGATGACCCATCGAAATCAGCGATGTTCGCTTCTCATTGGCGGGTGCAGAAAATTGTTGTGATTTCACGCGATTTCCTTTCAATTATGGGTAGAACTTTATCTACAATGTTAGTTGTAAAGAATGTAAAGCAGGGGTTAGGGTTCTGCTCCAAAATTGCGTACATACATACACAGGCGACAAGGATATGGCTTATGTTACCTAGGTAAATTTACCTGAAAATTATGCTAACAGTAGCTACGGAACGTGAAATAGTCAAACGTGGAATAATCATGGTTTTCAGTCATCTCCATACCCGACTCGGGAATACATTAAAATTTACATTTAAGCCTCTGAATACGACAGTAGGCAAGTAGAATCCAAACTCATTCCACATTCCATTTTCTAGACAAAGCCACGGGTAGTAATTCATGAAAACTTCCATACCTCTTGAAGTTAACGGCACATTTATTTAAAATACAACTTCATTAGCATACACAAACCGAACTTAATTCTAAAACAATGGCCGATAAACACTTAGTTTAACCGGGATAAAACTGATCTTGGACTAAAATACGCACAAATCGGCCTTATTAGTGCCTTCAGATTGGGAGATAGCCTCAAAAGTAGCACAGGGATCCGTGTCCTGTAATTACCTATTGTACCCACGGTGTTACAAACACGGCAATATGTTCCCCTTACGCTCAGCGGGGAGGCCAATATTTCGTTTGCTTATCAGTGATCTAGGCGACCGTGGCTCTAGAGATTATATCTACAGCTTCTTTATAAGACCTCAGTTTGCATAAACGATGCAGTTCGCCTATTAAAATTTAAAGCGCTCCGAATCGTGTGCTTGGTCCTATGCGACACGTTTTCAGGGTTGTGAATTCGAGGGAACTGAGCGCTTTGACGAAAATAAAGTAGTTTTAGTAGTCAATAAAACGAGAATACAATTTAGTCGTGGAAAATGATGCAGTTTACTCGTGAGTAAATTAATCTTTCACAATGAATAAAGTGGGCAAAAGTGACTCGACCCTCTTAGTTCTACGTATTGACTTTCATTGAATGATGATTAAAATCAGTGATCGAATTTGCGGTCAAAAATTTAAACATGCAACTGTCAACTGTAGTCCGTATTGCATCCGAGAGATTAGAAAAAATCTACTAAATATTCGGTGTCTTTTTTTTTAATTCTTTTGGGAAGCAAAAGGAAGTGACAATTGAGAATGGTACCTATGTTCACATTTTCGATCAGGAATTCGATCACCGACTCTTTGCAATCCTAAAATTAGAATTTTTAATTAAAACTGTTAATATTTTGCTCGTATACGACCCAAGTCTTTCTCGTAAACACAGGACCTTGCGTACGTGTGGTGAAACAGCCATTCGTTTCCCTGTCGTGGGCAGCCGCGCGAGCCTTAGATCGCCTTGTCTCGATGCTTATCGGAATCAGCTAGGATAGGGGTATCCGAATAAGAACACCTATGTAACAATGTGAAATAGACATAAATATACAAAGGAAATATGTACCCATGTAACACGTTCACGGACACGGGTTGATCTAATTTGTACGTAGACGTTAGGTAACTTTAGAAAATAGAATCTACCAGACCAGTTAAATATTTTTAAGAATATTTTTAAGTAGCTCCAACGGGGCTTTAACGTTCCTTAGCCACTATAGAGGTCATAATAGCGACAGCAGTTACTATTTAACAGCTGCCACAGGTTGCTAGACTGTCGCCTAAAATATAACCTAACCTTAGTCCTTTTCGCCTCTTACGATATCCACGAAATAAATGGAAGGGTATCGATTGAAACGTGAAGAGTAACAAACGGACGGAGATTTTCTACGCATAATTATACCAACACACACTGCCCTTAAACCAATTAGTTTGGAGACCCTGATTTCTAGAGAGAACATTAACAAAAGACCTGTGCCTGTTCCGGGAATCCTGAGTTTCCACGTAACCTTATAAACCCCTTCACTGACCCTTTCACTAAAGGATTAAGATTTAAGCCGTTTGAGGAACCGCGGTGACTTATGGCGGCTAAAGCTCTTAAGACTTATTACGGGAGATGCCGGCAGACTTTCCACTTAGCGAAGAATATACCTTTTGGAAATTGTGCTTTACGTTCCTCTACGTTTATCGTTAGGTTACGTACTGTTACTGTTGGGGTGCGTTTACGATGAGCCTAAAGTATTCCTATTGTAGTGACAGTTGATAGATTTCACTTTCAGCTGTTTGTGAATAACATGCAGAATTATGAACAGGGAAAATAACAACAATGATATCTGAGGCAAGCTTCACAGCTTTGTTACATTTGCACATACTAAAAATAAATGCTCATTTGTAAAACGCTGTCCGTATTTTTTTTTCTCAATTAAATTCAAAAAGTGTTGTTCATACACAGAATTACGAGCGGTATATAAATCGTATAAAAAATCTTTCTGTTACCGCCAATTAAGTTTTTTGGGACAAATGTTTTAACAATCGGATTTTTTTGCTTTTGATTCTGAGTAGGAAAAACCTTTTTTTTTCAAAATTAATAGAGAGGGAAATTGTACCTACAACTTTTTATAAAATAACCTATTTACACGATTGAAAACTGATGTATGCTGCTAACATTTATAAGAATCCTGTAGGCTTAGTACACACGCGCGAGTTTCGCACACGGTATAGACTAACCGTCACTTTCTGACGTCTCTAGTTAGACAGTGACAGGCATAATCTATCTCGCTCCCTGTCAGGCTAAGCCGGGAGAAAACGTTGCAAAGATTAAGGCAACTTCCGCATACGAGCTTTGTGGAGAAATCTCTCAAGAAATTAAGGTTGTCCTGTATAGTTGTACGCGTTATGTCATTGTCTCGGTAATCCTGCCATTACACAGGCACTAAGAGACGAAAGGAAAGTAATGCCGAGATTTATTGTGGTGTTATTCTTATCGCAATAACTAAGTGATGTTACGCAGTTGTGTTTACGTCGTTGTTTTCGCGGGGTTGGTACGTACTCATTTCGTGTGGTGTCGGATTTAAAGTAACACCTCTCCATTTACAGTGGTCTCCATTTCTTCCGTGGATGTCATAAGAGACGACTAAGGAATTAGGTTAAGGACTGGGTAGCAAACTGTCACTGACAACTCAAAACCTAAAAAAAAACATGCTAGAAGTGGCCACGAAAAGTAAAAAAGTCATGAGTTGGTCTATGTATGCTCTGCCTATCCCATTTGGGAATACAGTATGCGTGTTGTTTGTATGTTTGGTACTTATTCTTATTTGTTCTGGCAGCATTGAGAGTTATGGCTAGGCTTAGGAGTTTTGGATGCTCGCCGTGGTTCTAGAATCCATGGAGTCGCCATTTATATTAAAATTTCCAGGAAGATTATTTTCTAAGTCTAATAATAGTCTAGTAAAATATGTATTAGCTTAAACACTATAATTTACTATATTTAATTAAAACTAAAATATCTTCTCGCAGCTAATATGCATTTTTTATACGGCACTATTGAAACTCCGATGAGGTACTGTAACTTGTTTAGAGTTATGATAAAATGAATTCGATACTGATATATCAGCATAAATCATGACACTTATTTTTACACTTTGATTTGACGTTGTCAAAAATATTTAAGATAATGGCGACTCCATGCATTCTAGAACCACGGCGAGCATCCAAAAGTCCTAAGCCTAGTTATGGCTATTACGATCCATGGGTTTACATTACAATGACTGTACTTACCTAGTGAGAATTTTACTTTCCCGAGTAATCCTAGCGGCGCTGCTAAACATCTTACAAACTTTTGAATTGGTGACGTTAGAGACATATGACTTAGTTTTAGAGATTATTCACCAGAAACAAACAAATAACGCATTTCCCTATCCCGTGGTAATTTCGGAGATTCCCTTCTGAATGCTCCTCTTGGCACTCAATGTACAGGCATCCCAGAATCCCAGATTTCAAGTCATCGAGCATCAATGGTTTAAAGTTTAGACATTTAGACTGTCAGTCATTCAGTCAGCCAGCCCGAGGTCTACGTTGGTGCTCGCAACACGTTTCACGTACCCGTATCAAGTTACTCGCATATCGAATAGCAAGCTTGAATGGCCCGCGAATTTCTTGGTATCACCTAAGCGTGGAAACGAGGCTTATTTTACAACAAAAATATTGTTACAGTTTAAAGCCTTGGATCGCTTTAAATTAAGACTAAAATTTCAGGTAGGTAAGGAGTTTTCAAAACATTTCTGTTGTTTGAAAATAAATAGGCTGTAAAGGCGTGACTATGATGCTCGCGACGTTATTTTTTATTTAAGTAATTTTTTGTGACAATGATTATTATGTCACCGTCTTTATAATAATTATGTATCGTTAGTACACTTAAAATAATATTGGTAAACGATATTTTAGTTTTTGAATAGCTAAATGAATTTGACTATTTGCACTGAAACAAAAACTATGAACTTAGACACTATCTCACTCAAGCTAAGAGTTCAAGTATAAACACAAAATCTCACGACCATCATTCGAGATACAACAGATTCGACTTTGAATCACGAGCAAGCAAGATTATGAAGATACGCTCAAATTGGACCCCTTTGTCACGCCGACCAACAATAACCGTTCGTCTATCAAAGCCAGTTTTAATTTAAACTCGATCTAACTCCCTGTTAATAAAGATCACAAGGTTTTAAAAAGATACTTCGATAACTTGGTAGAGATTGTGATGGCGCCGCTTATGGCATTCGGTGTTCGATTTTCAAATGATGCCGAAAAATACTGGCCATCGGAAATAGTTTTAATGTTAAAATCCTTTTAACTGTTTTTTTTTCTAAAACTCAGAAACAGAAACAAAGGAACTCAGTCCACACAATTATTAAAATAAAAAGAGCGGAATTTTTTCGGCCATTTTGTTAACTTTTTATTATTTATAGCAAAACACTGTCGACATTACTATTTCTCTTTCTTATTTGAAAAACTAAAAATTTAATGTTTGTGCCAGATCAAGATTTTTATGGTACTTTGTTTTCTTTACTTTAGATTAGAAGCTATTCTGTAATTGAGGCTAGTGTTTCACGTAAGTTTTTAAGACATATTTTACTGTCCACGCTTGGCCTACCATCGTATAATTTAGAAAGTCGCATTTTTCTTGTAACAATTACACCGGTGTAACTTAAGTAGGTAAATTGAAATCAATCCCTTCACACGGACCTGCGCTTGCGATGGTATCTAAACTATCGCTGTCAAATTGAACTCAGTGTTCAGTGTGACAAAGTTCTATCCTGAATCTTTTTTAGTAAAAAGAGGGACTGTTTGATTTAGTTATGTTTATCACATCGGACCTTCGACCACCAACGGTCTAATCAGTGAAGTCGGTATCCGGTACTCTTTATGCATAAAGATGTTTTCTTATTGGGTACCGGTTTAAATATTCCCGGTTCTTGGATTTTAATGTCTTCATTTGATTATTAAATTTGATGTGTCGCAGCGGCCCCACACGTTAAATTATGACGTTGGTGTACCACGTAGGAATAACAGCGAGCTACCAGGCGTGGGATGTAGTTACGTATAGGATAGTGTGGGAAAGACTCCAATCAAAAGATCTCGGTCCAGGCAGATGTTGTGCTTGGGGACCGAAGTCCACAGAGAGTCCACCTCCTACATCCATGGAAGATATGGAGAGCTGTAATTCTGAACCCGACTTCTGACATTTTATATTTTGTTCAAAAAGCAAAAACAAACGAAACTAGGCGTACAGGAAGGAAGTTACCAAATTACCTCGAACTAGATTTTTATTTCATTACAATTATTATTAGAAACGTAAAAAGCCACCTACTGACATTCAAACGGAAACAACTCGCAGTTATTACGTTCGTCATTGATCGGTTTTGTTTACCACGTAAAGTGTAGAGGTCTACGTAATTTTTTTTGTTAGAACTTATGCATATACCCTGTGAAAAGTGTAAAACTTATTAATTTTTGAAGATTGAGCTTTTGATCTCCTCTGAGCTTTCAGTTAGATGGGCCGAAGATCAATCGCTGTAAAATACTGCATAGCATAGATTAGAACAAGTATCTGTCCGGATACTTGGATCCGTGGTTTGTCTAATTCAAAAATGGCGGACATCGCCTAAACATATTTGCCCACAATTTAGGTTCCCAAAATATTTAATATCCCTAAAAATCGAGAGAGTGCACTTGTAAAGAACAAAAGTTATTAGTCGGGACTTAGAATTACCTACCCAATGCGAGCTAAAACATGACTGTCGGTTATGGTTCATAACGCTGTGACCCGCGATTCGCTCTAAGCATTATAAATCAAAAATTAAACGAACTCGCTTTCAAATAGACTAAAAAACCTTATTAAATTGCATAGCAATACCGTAGAACCTAGATAGGTGCCCCAGAGCAATTACGATGCACCTCTATACTCTATGGTCCGTTTTTATCTACATTTATTATGGCTGGCCGGCGCGCGATCTAATGCCAGAGAAAAAAAGAAAAAGAACAACTTCATGAGTCGAGTCGTGCTTCGTTCAGACAATCCTCCCTCTATAATTTAAGATAGCGTATAAATAGAGTGGAAGGTATCCTGGCGTCTAGACTGGGTTGTAATTAGTTTAATTACTCGAGGGTGTGCAGTTAATTTACTGCGACGTCACAATATATTAGCTCTACTTGTTTATTACTATCTGATTCCATTCGAGCTTTGCTATTGATGGAACAATAGGAGCTGTATTTAGAACTGCAGTGCAGTATTATGGCAATTGGTATCCGTGGTATAAAACAAGAAAATACTTTCGGTAACAATGCAATTTAGTATTTAAATAAAAATGTTTCTGATAGTGGTATTAGGTACATCCTCGGTCAAAAGTCTCGATAACCCACGGCTTTTCCATGGAGAGGTCAAACATTAGAAACTATCTTGTTTCTTTTTTCATAAGTAGCTCGCTGTAATTGAAAAGAGGTTTATTTTGATTTTCATGGAAATTTTTTATGTTTTAATTTTTTCGTCATTTTCCTTTTTTTAATTAAAGTTAAGAGATAAAAATATAATAGGCAAGCACAAGACACGGCGATGGCTGTAGTCTATGGCTTATGGAAATCGATGGATAAATGAAGTTTTTTTCTTATGCCACAGCATGCACAAATGGGCAAGTGAATTACAAGCTCCAACACAAACGGATTCCATTATCCACAGTATTATTACATCATTTATCGTAAAAAGCGATGTTACAAGCATTTATGTAAGGTAAACAGAACATCTCATCACGTATACTGTAACATGTTGAGCGTAAATTATCTTTTTGTTCCCGGCAATTTTCTGTATTAAACGGGCTTTAGGGTTGCCATATTAAAAATTCACAGCTTTGGGGGATTTTGCCATTTTTATTGAAATCGGGTTCAAAATCCCACTGCGGGTAGGTTCTTCTCAGTACCGACTGGACACAGTGGAGATTCACATGTTATATGACATTGATTATCAAAGGAGAATGATTTGCAGGTTACAGCATAACAATATTGTTTCCCTAAAGCGACTAGCTTTTAAGCGAATAGGTATCTACGAACTTGTTTACTTGTCCTTAGCTGTGTGGTGTCGGAATAGAATAACATCTCTCCATTTCTTCCGTGGATATCATAAGAGGTGACTAAGAAAACAGGTTTAGATATGCCTAAGGGTCAATTCCCACCAAAAGAGCAGCGCAGCGCGGCGTAGCGCAGCGACCCGCTCCGTGGAGAATGCGCGACGACTCCTGCGACTGTTCGAGAAGCCGCTGGAATGCGTAGGAAGTCGCTGGAATTTACATAATTATTGACATATTGACATATGTATTGACAGCGGCCGTCGCGACTGCTCGAGCATCCTCGGACATTCCTGCGAAGGCTCGCGCAGTCGCACGGCTTCGTTTATGGAATGCGTTGTTATTACCATGGATACGCGGGCATGCGCCCGCATCGTTAGAGTTTCTCATGCGATAATAAGTCTTATTGTAATGAAAATAAAGTTGAAATTTTCATTCCACGGAGCGGGTCGCTGCGCTACGCCGCGCTGCGCTGCTCTTTTGGTGGGAATTGACCCTTAGGCTGTCGGCTAGCGACCTGTCACTCTCCCTCTTCATTTTATTTTTAAAGACAAACCTATTTCCTTACTCGCCTCTTACGGCATCCACAGAAGATTCTAAATCTGAGACTACACGGGAAATGCACGTTAAGCAATTTCAGGATAACCAGATGGTTAAACGTGATATTGCAGTGACAGGTTGCTAGCCCATCGCCCACAATACACTAACCCTTTCTTAGAGTCGACTCTTACGACACCCACGGGAAGAAAGGGGGAGGTGTTATTCTAACCCGGCACAACACGGGGTTATATGTAATAAACTAATAACTCTTGGAAAACTACTTGGGTAATTTGATTGGCTTCGACAGCCCTATGGCGTCAGTAAGAACGCTACCAATCTTGAATTCGATCGCGTAACGGTTTTGCCTTGATCCTGTTGAAGTTGTATTTGAGAACAGAATGTCGAGTAACGCGGACTGGACGCCAGCGAGTGCCGGATGAGAATATTCTATTCATGTGTGTGTAGGGTGGCCGAAAATTGAACGTAAATATTTTAATCAATGGTCGGGAAAACGCGTCTAAAAACCCCTGTGAAGTTTTTTTTCTCGTAAAATGGGTAAAATTTTGCCTTAAGTAAAATGGGCCTTTGCCGTCTCATCACATTCGTCAAATTTTTACCGAAACCGGTTAAATCGTTTTAATTCCGCGGAAAGGCTTTGTACCCATACCGATGACCAATAATAAAAAAAAAGTCAGTTTAGTTTTTTTTTACTTTTTAACCACTTATTCGATCTATATCATTTACAGTAAGACGTACAGTCACGAACTGGGATTGTTGAGCCACTTGCCACTGTTCGCAATTTAGACGTGTAATCATAATCAATGACTGATATGACAGACTAGATGTTAGCTATTGGATTAGTATTACACGATCAAGTCCGCGATGGTACGAGCTAGGATTGCGAGTGGTTCTCAAAAAAATAAATTAGCAGACCAAATTCGGTATTTCCATTACTTCACGCTATTATTCGCAAATTCGACCGTTGAACAGGTTGCTATCTGAGTTATTGGCTAGTATTAAGGTCACCGTTCAAGGTCACTCGTCGCCAAACCCATATGGTTCCATGTGGGAGGCTGTTTGTGTGAACAGCGACGGTTTCTCCTCACCTACACGGGAGTTAAGTGAGTGATCAGCTTTCTATCAGTTTAGAGTTAAAAATGAAGAGTGATGTGGCAATACCGAAGAAATTAAAGTCTGGAAAAGGAACTTTGCAAAATGAGCTTCTTTATCACTTCAGGCACCTATTCAAAAGTATCCGAGGCAATTAAATAAGGCAGAAGCATCGTTTTTAGAATGTTAAATAATATGTTTATTGAATTTTAAACCTTTCAGACATAAATCGGCAGTGTGTGTAATGGGTGATCAAATGAGCTTAACTGTACCTAAATGATATTCGATCATCTTTAAATGAAGATACTATAAAAATGTTTACTATGCCCCCGCGTAAATTAAAAAAAAACGTATTCCTTTGATAGAATGACGTTTACAGATGACAGCAGAATAGACACTGACATTTCCTTTTTTTTAAAGGCTTGAGTACTACTAGGGTTAAGTCCACTGTTTGTGAAGGGTTCTCTAAATTATAGTTAGGGAATTAGTTTTATAATAAGAAACAGACAAAAAGTAGCCACTAAACGCAAAGTGGCCACTAACGTTACTTTACCTCTAAATTACATTCTTTACATTTTTGTATACAATTTCGCTAATCTACTCATGTATGACCTTAACAAAATAATCTGACTTAGAATCTAAAAAAATCAAATACCTAGCTGTTATAATGATAATATTGAGCCTTAAATAGCTTAAGTTATTCAAAGATTTTTATATAAGTATGTTACATACTTTGTAGTATGCAAGAAGTTTCATCAGATACATAGTTTCATAAGGCTAGCGGTCCTCTAATGACGTATACCTTACACATAAGCATAGAAATTAACTCGTTAACCCGTATGTCCCCAATACACTGAAATAAATATTATAAATGATGAGTAGAATTGTAATCCACGTACTTACGATCAAATACATACCTACATACATTAAACATAAATACATCATGGGTGTATGCCCAAATGTAGGCAAAGCACACGAAACGCTATATAGTCTAATGTCGGGTTTACACGCTTGCGTTCAATACGACATTCAACGGGCACAAACACAAGCACTAGCATGTAAACGGGCTGTTCGACTGTTTGAATGTGCACTTGTTTGGCGAGCCCGGACCGCAGGGCTGCTCGCCGTGCTGCTCGCCGTGCTGCTTGCCGGGCTGCGTGGCACGCGTGTAAACCTAGCATTAAACATGATTACTTCGGGTTTCATAGCCACTCTAGCATATTTTCAGGTTTTAGAAGTACAATAGTGACAGGTTGCTAGCCTGTCGCATAAAATATACCTTCACCTGTTTCCTTAGTCGCCTCTTACGGCAACCACAGAAGAAATGGAAAGGTGTTATTCTAAACGCACCGCTCTTTATACAATAAAAAAAAAATGTGATTCCATTCCGTGTTTCATTCTCGTTGTGTGTGAAGTTACCAATCCGCACTGGGCCCGCGTGGGAACTATAGCCCAAGCCCTCTCATACTGAGAGGAGGCCTGTGCCCTGCAGTTGGACGTATATAGGCTGAAGATGATGATGATGATGATGATTCCGTGTAACCGACAGAAAAAGTGACAGAACTGATTTTTTGACTATCGGTGTCGATTTAGACTTGATGGTGACTGTTTTTTTTTTTTTCAAAATGAGAACTAAAGAAATTAACAAGTTTTTTTTAATACTTAGTCTATGGCTAAAGGTGAACAAACGGCCTCGCGCCTACGGCCTCAGAAAATTATACAATACATCCGCAATCTCCTTATATTCGTGTTTTTCTAGTTTTATTGTTAAAAACGTTAGACCGACATTTGAATATCTTGAAGAATATGTTTATTCAAACGGCCGGGGGCTTGGAATCCGGACTTTGGAAAACAATTGATCAACATGGATGTGATTGGTGGTGTGAGTAGATAGATGGCGGTGTAGTTCAAAACATAGGAAAATTGAAAAATTGAAGAATAAAAAAATCACGTTTATTTTTAGTAACCATTTATGCCATGTATATTTTTAATAAAGCTAAAAAGCCTTATAAATGTAGGTAGTACCTAGTATTTTTCGCATAGTAGAATTTTATTTTTCTATAACGTAAGTATTTTTCAGTACAAAGGTACTGAAAAATATGATAATATACAGGGTGTCCCAAAATATAGTGCCAATCGAAAGTCCAGAGTTAAACCACCACTAAGGTCATCCGCGATTTTTAGTAAGTAGTTTACGGGTTACCTCCTTTTTTTTCGTATTTTTTGTGACTGATTTGATTTTGTGTCTGCAAGGCACACTATTCACCAATTTGGAAAAAAAATACGAAATTTTTTTGTTAAAAATACGACAAAAAGTTGCGTAAAATTTATGGGGATGATTCGCGTACCCCTAGTGATGGTTTATATCTGGACTTGCGCTCGACACTATTTTTGGGACACCTGTATAATATAGTAAGAACGGTTAGCAACCCTAGAAGTCACGTATGTTACCTGTACCATTCGTGCCGCCATTGTCAGTATGTCTTCGTGCTTCCATTAACGCTGTACCTCTTGCAGCATGGTCGGCGCGTGATGGCGCCCCCGGGCCGCCCGGCGCGCTCCCCGGAGCCGCCGCTGCCGCCGCCCATCCAGCCCTGCAGCGGCTTCCTCGGCAACGTGAGTACCAGACAACCTCCACAGCTTAATCATCGTCTCAGCCATAAGACGTCTGTTGAACATATAGAGGACAGAGGACAGAACCTATAGGGTCAATGTCATTGGATTTGTTCGAAGACGATTCCGCCAAAGCATGGCGGCGTTCGCTGTGCTCTTATTGGCCGGCCCAAAATCGCGCGTAACGCAGTGGCTTTTTCCTCTAAGGTAAGGTAAGGCTCTTTACAGTTTCTGTGAGTTTGTAAATGGTAATAAACTGACGGTTTCCGGAACTGGGTGGACATCATAGTTTCTCTAGTTGGTATGTCCTCTATGGTTGAACATAAGCCTCCCCTCTGGACTCCCCTTTGGAAGCGACCTGCATTCAGCGTCTTCCGACGACCTTTATAATGCCGTGGGGAGACCGGACTTAGAATTAGCTCGCATCATATCGTCCCTTAGAAAACAAATTAACTTAAATGATAATCGTAGCGTGATGTTATGGCTTTTGAATTTGTTTTCTGTTCTTACCGGCTAGTAAAAGATATTGAACGCGTAATCATAGTAAGGTACCAAGGGTCTATGGCGGCAGTTTAACGTAGCAATAAGGATCATGAAACTCTGAAATTTTGATAAAAACTTTTTTTATCAACTCATTAAAAAACGACATTCGCATTTTTGACTGTTAATACGTTCAACACGTTTTAAAATAGCGTTAAACCCCAAGGAACACAAATTTATATTCACGACTTAGGTTTCACTTTGTATATTGAATTCTATATGTGTCCAAACATTTTGAAAACTAAAAATTATAAACATCACATCGTAAATCAGAAATCTCCTAATCGAACAGTCTTTAAGCTACCACTCCGAACTTCAAACCCATTATGAGCTCATAAATTGTTTACACATTTCCAATAATACCTTATGAATACAAACGACCTCATATCTCGAAATCGATGAACAGAGCAATTATATATTTATGTATTTTAGTCACATAAAACGTGAGATATGCGTGTCGCATGCGGCTTGGGGAGCGATCGCGACACTTCGGCTTCAGTCTATGTTGCTGATAAACTTGCAAAAAAGCGAAAATTGTCCCGAAACGTAAAACATTCAAGGAAACTAATGTGACGTTTCGGATAGTACGCCTAGAGGCGTGACGTATAAATTGTAAAATACCTAATTCTGTGTTCCAATCGCAGAACAGATTTCAACGAATGGAGATAGTTTGAGCCCCGAGGAAGGACATAGATACGCTGACATAGATACGCTCTCTTTTAGCTACCTAGAACAGGATCCGAATTAATAAATGCATCAGCTTCACTTGGGTGCTCTTTTCTTTATCACCTCAAGGATAACAACGCTCCAAGACTTAATCCTATTGAAGATTCTGTGGTTTATAGTGCTTTTATAATAGTCTCTGCTTTATAGATGAATAAATAGTTGTGTGAGTAAGATGCGTCATGATTTGCACTATCTTTGCGAATTTCTTAACGCATTCGTCCTACCACACTCTCAAGCTCAACGATTTAAAACTTATTTACTAGCTTGTGCCTAGTGAATAGCTTGTGATCGTCTGTTATTTGATGAACCGGCTAAATTACAAAGGTGTCCACTTTACCGGCAACATCTGGCGAATTTTGTGATGGATTCCGTGGGTGGTTCGCTTTTCGGCACGCTCCGTTGTCACACCAGTTTAAACCATTAGCATAAAGGCTTGGATTACTCGGATCATCCGTTGGAAGCAAATTTTTAGGAATTAATAGATTTTTTACTGTTACCGAACGGGATGAACACGGGAAATATTACATAGAAAACGGTGATTACTTCACGTTCGTAGCCACTTTTGGTGCTATTTTAGGTTTAATAATAGTTGAAAGAGGCATGATAAGTTGCTAAATTGGTTGTTTTTATGTTGTGTGAAAACTGTTTAAGAAAATCCTCTCCAGTTTTGTAGTTTACCGTTTTGTAGTTAGTTTGTAATTCCTGCACTATTAGTGTAACCATTGTACTGATCTAATACCATTCTAATTGATCTAATCATTGATCTGTACCCCATATGCGGGCACAGACCAGTAAAACTCAAACCGCGGTGACCCATATATGGGTCATTGGACTGTGAAAGTGTGCACGAAGCACCAACACCAACACACACACACATACAATATTCCTAAAGAGCAAGTACTGCAACTTTGTTGCACTTATCTAGAGTTGGCCGAAATAAATAGAAGTGACGGCTCGCGGCTCGTAAGTCTGCGCACAATTTGCTGCTATAGCGAGCGCGGCGTCGCCTGCGCAGCTGGGAATGCCACAGAGTAGGCACGGATGATCGTCCACTATTAAAAAAAACATATTTTTATATGGGAGCCTTCATTAAAAACTTATTTTATTTTCATTTCATTATTTACTTTTAAAGCCACAAATATTATGTGAATATTTCAAGTGTTTCCCTGTTACAGTTATTTAAATCGATCCAAAACACCAGAAAATCAGAATTGTTGTACGTGAGCCCCTGTTAAATATAACGGCGCGTTAAGAGATTAATAACGATAAAGTTCAGATTGAATCAGATTGTCTGCTGAATTTATTGTTCGAACAGAATTATGTAATGTTTGCATAATCGAGGAGATGCTACTTACTTCTTATGTTACATTTAGTAGGTTGATTTTATTAGAGCGAGTGGCAACACTCGAACGGGGTCGCAGATTGAAATAAGAGGGTAGGTCATTCAGAGTTAAATGGCCGAAGAGAAAGCAATCTGCAAACCCGTTGGCTCTGATTTTCTATCACTTTTAATTTAAGTAATCCATGTAAATTTACTGTCGATCGCTGCTTAGTTAAAATAAGTGTTACGTGGTCTATTCAACAAGAAAATTATTTACTTCCGTGCCGATCATGTCGGCGGATGAACCACTCGGTAATCCGACAAATATTTATTTTTATTTTATTTCTAGTATTTGGTGTTATAGCCGCAATATCTTTAAAAATTTCAGCTATCTAGCTATCGCCACTCTTGAGATAATATACTGGTGACAGACGGATGGACAGCGAAGTCTTAGTAACAGGGTTCCGTTTTTACCCTTTGGGTACGGAATCCTAAAAAAAAAACGATTTAAAATAAGTTTTCTCAGTTCAAATTCTTGATGCAGCCCTTGGAAGTGCACCGGCTGTTCTATTCCGCGCACCGGCGCGGACGCAGCTAGTTCGCAACGTATAATCTGATTCTATAACGATTTGCTAAACTCTGGCGCAGCGATCGCAGTGCTCGCGATTTATGCGAAAGCCCCCCGGCTACACTACTACTTATAGTCAAATGCTATCGGTATTACTATGATTTGACATTTTACACTGACTTTTATGTGTGAATGTGGAACAGTCGGATGATAATATGAAATTACCATGAAAATCATATCGCGTCTTTTCATTGAGTTCGTCTGGATTGTTCCGGACTAAGACCCTGCGCAGACGAAAGACTTTCCGCGATGGCTTTTTAGTCTGTGAAAATAAGAAAATAGAACCTATGGAATTATATACAGTAACGCACACGACGCGCAAAAACTCCGGCGCATAATGCATACAATCGATCGCATAAGAGTCTGTCGTCTGTGCTGCCCCTAATTCTCATCGTCTCAAGTTACTAGCCACTGCCTTTTTTCTGTGTGGACGACCATGGATGATTCTCTACAAAAATATACATCTTGATGTTGTTACACATCAAGTATGTACCAAGGTACTATAGGTACTAGTACCTAGAGCTAACTTCTAGGCCTCTAGAGCATCAAGCAAACTTCGACATGTGTCCTCGACCTCATGCGTAATTTCTCTAACTGAAAATACGCGTACCTACTTTAAATTCGCTCGTATACCACCCACTTTATATTGCACTAGCTTTCCGCTCGCGACTTCGTTCGCGTAAATTTCGGATTTTGGGGTCGTAGGTTTCTGAGCCTATTCATTACAAACAAACAAAGTTTTCCTCTTCGTAATATTAGTGTAGATGTAGATATCTAAAATAAAATTTTGCCTACGTTACTCGTGGATAATGTGGCTTTGGAATGGTGCAAGAATTTTTAAAAACGGTCCAGTAATTTCTGAGCCTATTCATTACAAACAAACAAACAAAGTTTTCCTCTTTATAATATTAGTGTAGATGTCGATGTAGGTATCTAAACCCGAATATATTACGGAATCCTCTTTTTTTTTTCAAAATAAAATTTAGCCTATGTTACTCGTGGATAATGTGGCTTTCAAATGGTGCAAGAATTTTTAAAAACGGTCCAGTAGTTACTGAGCCTATTCATTACAACCAAACAAACAAACACACAAACAAACAAAGTTTTCCTCTTTATAATATTAGTGTAGAAAAGCTAACAATTTACCAATCAAGTACCGATTGAAAAGTTAAAACGGCAATTACAATGACTCCTTCCCCTAATGCGGTCCCCGCTCTAACAAACTATATCAGTCAACGAACGACGTCTTGACACTCGACTGTCACCGACCGCAATCACCTAGTCAAGCTGTGTCAGCTGTCACTCACCGTGTGTCACAATACCGTGACATGCGGCGACCAACTCGGTTTAACTGCCGATTTATTTATATACTTTATCTCACACATTTTTTTACCCGTGTGGTGTCGGGTTTAGAATAACACCTCTCCATTTTTTCCATGGATGTCGTAAGGGGCGACTAATGAGTAGGTTAAGGTATATTTTAGATGACAGGCTAGCAACCTGTCACTATTGTACCTCGAAACCAAATAATATTATGCTAGAAGTGGCCACAGAACGTGAAATATTCGTCGTTGTGCCTATTTAGCTTTTTGTGTGCTCTGCCTACCCCGTTTCAGAATACAGGCGTGATTTTATGTATGTATGTATTATTTTACCGTGAACTCACGTAGCTCCATAGCGATTGCCATAGCAAAACCGCTTACCGAACAGAACTACAAAGCCACGCAGCATAAATTCACGTAAGCTCTTATTAAGGAAGCGAGGATCTGGACTGGAGGGCGCGGGCTGACATGCTCTGAAGAGCAATCTGGCCGCACCGGGAACGGCATTATGGCCTGGGAAGGATTTATTACGTGTGTTTAGCCCTTCTGTGAACTGAAAGAGCAGAAACGGGACTTAGCTTATGCCTGTAAATTAAAAAAAAACATAGCTAAGCTAATGTGCCTCTATGTCAAAGCTTTAAATTTTTGAAAGCGTTGAATTTGAATTGAGAATATGTTTTTATAATTCGAATTCATGCCGTGTCAATTTGACAATAGTGCAGCCTAGTTTGAACTAGGTTAGTATTTTAGTCGAATAGCGAGTAATTTAATAACGAAATGTGTTTGAACAATTTACATACTCTGAAGAGCAATCTGGCCGCACCGGGAACGTCGCATTATGGCCCTGGGAAGGATTTATTACGTGTGTTTAGCCCTTCTGTGAACTGAAAGAGCAGAAACAGGACTTAGTTTATGCCTGTAAATTAAAAAAAAACGTAGCTGAACTAATGTGGCTCTATGAAATAAATTTAAAAAAATTTTCGCTAAATTTTTGAAAGCGTTGAATTTGAATTAAGAATATGTTTTTATAATTCGAATTCATGCCGTGTCAATTTGACAATAGTGCAGCCTAGTTTGAACTAGGTTAGTATTTTAGTCGAATAGCGAGTAATTTAGTAACCAAATGTGTTTGAACAATTTACATACTCTGAAGAGCAATCTGTCCGCACCGGGAACGCTGCATTATGGCTTGGGAAGGATTTATTACGTGTGTTTAGCCCGTCTGTGAACTGAAAGAGCATAAACGGGACTTAGCCAATGCCAGTAAATTAAAAAAAAGGCATACATATACACAAACCAAATAAACCACCAGTTCATTTAATGATTGATTAGAAATACATACATCACGCCTGTATTTCAAAATGGGGTAAGCAGAGCACACGCAAACGGTACATAGACAAAAACATGACTATTTCCCGTCTCATGGCATATTGTTTAAGGTTTTAAGTGTGCTGCTATAATAGTGACAGGTTGCTAGCCTCTGAAATTCATGTTACTTTAAATGTGTCAACAGATGGAACTAATAATTGTGTTCATGGTAAAAACAATTATAAAGTACAATTTTAAATAAAAAAAATGATTTTTTTTTATATATTGCAGCGCTATCACTAGGCTCTATCAAATGTGACAGGCAATACGAATATCGAATTGTAACCGTCAGGAAACCTCCAGAAGCATTTGCTATAAATAACAGAGCTTCAAAAACCTGACTCCCAAGAAAAAGCACGCTGAAGCCAATTTTATACATCTACGCCTCATCTCCTACTATATGGACTATAATCACGCGTTTTAGCGACACTTGGCGGCATAAAACTCTTCTAAAGCTACAAAGTTGCATAAACCTCGCACGTCAATTTAAGGTAGCCCTTTTATAGTCCGCCATTGTCCGCGATTGGTTGTATGAAAAGGTATTACTTTAGAAGACAATGCAGTTCAGCCACGCCTGACCTCTCGAGAGCTAAGCTGCCTTTTATTCAGGCTTGTTGAAAAAATATCGATACATCGATGTATCGATTTTTTAATGTATCGATATTTTTGAGCCATATTTACCTAATGTTTTGATATATCGATATAAAATTCAAAGTGTAGGTACAAAAGGTTTAAAAATCAATATTTTTTATATAATTTTTAACATTTAAATGAAGTTTTATCAGGTAATAAATTGGTTCGATTACCTATTATAGAAATTGTTGTTCTTAATTTATATCGACTAGCATTTATCTACATAAAATGATTGGAAATAAATTAGCCTAAATTAATCTTTAGAGCACGAATTTCCCCGGTAATTTTTAAATATCGATATACTAACACAATATATATCGATAGGTACTTTATCGTACTTCCGACATCCCTACTTTTATTTTATAGAAAATAGCGGCGCGGCGCTGCCTTTATATTATAATGATGTGTTGCCAGTGTTTTGAAGAATTTTGCCGCGCGCAATAATGCCATAGAATACCTGAATAATTTTAGAACTCAGGACTGGGGACTGGGGTTATAGATCTTCGAGTCGATAAACCAGCAAACACTTTTTTGCCTCACGACTCGGTAGAGGTTAATATACCACTCAATTGGTATAAGAAACGTGGGACATCGGACATAACGCTCGATTATTCATAATTTTAAACAAAAAAAAACCTACTTCAAATTAGCAATATTTTGAAAGTATTCTGTTTCCTGAATTAGGTCGAATTGAGAACCTCCTTTTTTTGAAGTCGGTTAAAAATAGAGAAGTAACTGGCAATAAAATAGTTTTTTTTTGAAGTTGCAATAGCATCAAGTTCCAAACTTAAACCAATCCAACAGTTAAACCACTTCCCATTTCCCATCTTTATTTGATTAAACGAGTAGGTTTGCAGAAAGTTACAGTGCTCGGCATTCATCTTTGCCAAAATTGACAGGCAAACGTCAAACAGCGAACCAATCGCGCGGTAAACGCGGCCAATCATCATCATGCGAACCAATAGCGACCTAACAACTGTCAATTTTGGCCAAAATGCGAGCAATCTACCGCCATTTTGAAAAAGTGCGCCACGTACTGTGCAAGTGAGTTACCGCGCTAATTCCCGTTAATCGTATTAACCAAAAATACCTTCAACATGCATAAATCACAAACTTTGATTTCTATGACCAATTATGGGTGGATTTCAACAAGTGTAGTTTTTTGCCAATTTTGGTGGCTCTTTGCCCATTTTGGTGGCAATTTTTAAATTAGGTGGTATTATTTTCCCTTTATTTTTATATGATATCTTTCTCTCTCTTTTCTTCTTAATTCTTCACTTAAAATTACTGTCGAATAGAGATGATTAATACACCTATTTTTACACCTTTCGTAGCTTTTTCCAATTTTGGTGGCTCGAAACAAGCACCAAAATTTGACCACCAAAATTGGAACGGGCATAAAAAAAATGTCTAAAAAAAAACTTGTTACATTTATAACAAATTCAGACTACTTCCGTTAAAAAGAACCCTAAATCACTCAAATTAGGATTAAAAGACACGTTGTAATCAAACACCTTTCATTTTTTTTCAAGAGTCACCAAAATTGGAAAAATTTTGACGCCCTTTGCACCAAAATTGGGTTCTTACGTGATTGACGGAAACGTAGTGGCAAACACAGACCGCTTTCACCGTCAGTCGATGCACTGTAACTGGCAAGTAAACGGGAGGATAAGCTTATACTTCCTGGGCCGTTTAGAAGCGAGTTAGAACGAGTCGAACTATGTACACCAAAATTTGGTCGCGCGCTCGGACGTTTGTTTACAGTATGATTTTGGGTACAATAACCGAACTCACAACGGTGATATTTATTTTTACTGTTCCTCAATTAATTAAGTATAGACCTCGATTAAAATTATTTCGTGTTACCCGTGGGTTTCTTAGCAGATTAATGATATTGTAGTAAAAATGGATTCCGGACAGCCCACCAAAATTGGAAATCAGGGTTTTAACATTTTTTTTCTTCCAGATTAAAAGGCATGTCAAATGTTTTATATTGTGTAACAGATAGAGGAATGTGTCAGCTATAGTATAAAAATTACAATAAGACATAAATAACAGTTGACAGCGACAATAACTACTCCGCCGCGTCAAAAATGTGCCTGGGATATTCACCCTTATTTAACATTAAAACGGAAACATGGGAAAGCGTTTTTGTTCCACTTAGTTAAAATGTGGAGCGAACAAGTGGTCATATTTCAAGACGCGTGGGTGCCGGTTAATTTATAACTATTAAGTCGTTTCTGAATATTTTACGTTCTTTGTAGTCTGAATTACAATGCGGCTTAACTTTTATTTTAGAATGGTAATGTTATACCTATGCTGTGCGCCTACTTAATCGGTTATTGCGGATAAAAAAAAAATAACATAAATAATGATTCCAAACGCAACGTAGGTAGGTATGTAATGTTTTAAACTTTCGCGATTCTCACTCATAATATGTGGGTCGATCAACTATTCTTTGTTAAATGGTGTCCCGCAGAAAGAAAAACTCATAACGGTTAAATTATCCCAAACCAGTTAATTAAAGCGGACGGTACAACTAACTAAGTGAATAAATAAACTAGTAACATCATATAAAACAAGAAATAGTTATAAATTTGCTGTTTTTTTTGGTTTCCCAGGGGACTACTTTGACTTCCCATACAAAAAAAGTATGTCCCCAACGTTAGTTGATGATGCTTTTTTACATAGCAAAACAAAAAACCATTCTACACACTTTAATTTTAAGACATAATTGAATAGGTATATGTGTCTACTTTCTTACACAATGGTATAATTTTGGCTAGCTTTAATAGATTTCTCTACAAAAAAATGTTTTCACGTGTCCCTAAAACATTGAACGTATTCAAGTCCCCTAACTCACCGTACAAAAACTACAAAAAGTCGTCAAGCTTAAGGCGCTTTATGCGCTTAGGCAATAGGAAACCGATCTGGAAACCACATGCCATGGGCCGCCAGCACGTTAGTCTTCAGTATTCTCGGCCATTTCATCCGGACCGCGAAGAGGGGATGGGTGTTTTTATTGTCTGTCCGCTAGCTAACTACGATATTTTGTAAGTTTTTTGCGGATTTTAATTGTTTTTGATATTCAAGTATGGCTTTTGGGTCTAATATTCTATAGCAACATATTTAAGTTAGGTATTTTTGCAAACGTTCCGAAAATTTACGTTTATTCCTTGATTGTCTCTTAGCTGACTGGTCCCCAGAGTCACTTTTTCGGTGACTCAAGAGACAAAAATGGTGACTCCAGAGACATTTATTAGTTAATTTCTGATTACAGCACTTAAATATGATGCAATTAATTTTGTACTATTTTGGGCCGTATTCAATTGTTGCTATAATACTTTGCTTAGATATATTTGGCGATATACGGCAAAATTTTATTGTTTCGCTTTTGATGTTTTCTACACTAGCCTGACTGAACATCTCTCTTGTTGTTTAATTTTTTTCAAGAAACTGTCTTTGTTTGTTCCATTAAACATCATTAGAGTATTACAAGCAAGATCAAAAACAAAAAATCACGCGATGAAGCAAAAATTGTCTCTTGAGTCACCGATTTTGTCTCTGGGAAAACCATGATGTCCCCCAAAAAAATATGTTTATTATTTGCTATAACTCCTTAAAGAAGAGATAAAGTTACAATTATTCTTTTAATTTGCAATCGTCGTTTGATTAAGTTAGCATAATTTCCGGAAATACTTAGTTTTTGTGAGTAATATAGAAAATATTAAAAAAATAAAACTAGTTTTTGTCATCAGTGACTCAGGAGACACAATTTGTCATCATTGTCAAAGAATGGAAAGGATTTTACTATGTTTAACATTGTAGGAGTTCAAAGTTTTTGTTTATTTATCTAATACATTATTTATTTTTTTGATTTTATGCAGTTTTATTTGATTTATGCAAAGTTACCCAGGGGACATAAATCAAGCCATACCTTGCTTTAGAACTACAAAAAGCATTAAAATACCTATAAAAGTTCGCGTCTCGTATTGAAAAACCAAACTTTAATAAAAACTCTACCCAGTAAAAGCGTAAAAGTATAAGATATTCAAAGTTTTTTTTTTTTAGAAAAAATCTTTGTTCGGGACAAGAAAAAGTTGATCGACCCATGTATGTACGCGGGACTTAATCACGATTTTATTTACCTTCTGGACGTTTCGGCCGCGTTACAGCGACCGTGGTCACGAGCTGACTGAAGCAGAGCACGAAGTTTGTTTCGCAGCCCGGGTTCTTCGAACTACCCGCACTTGAATTTCATCAGTAACGGCTCCTCGGACTACCCGCGTTTCATCAATATTGTCCACTGTCACCATCACGCCGATACACAACACTAACAATGTCAGACGCTCGCTCCAAATGCAACGTAGGTACACCATATCAGTAGGAACCAGGTTAAGAACATACATACATCACGCCTGTATAACCTAACGGACTAGGCAGAGCGCACGAAACGATACATAGTTAAACCATGACTAAGTATTTCATGTTTTGCAGCCACATTCAGCATAGTGTTAAGTTAAAGAAGAAGAAAGACAACATAGATGAAAGAATAGAATAGTAACAGATTGCTAGCCTGTCACCAAAAACACACCTAAACCTTAGTCCAGGGATGGTGAACCAATGGCACGCGTGCCAACCTTGGCACGCAGCAAAATAGTTCAGGCACGGCATGCCTAATGGTAGGTGCAGACGAATCTATCCGAGATCAATCTATCTAGACGAATCCTAGTAATTTTTAATGAATAGTGTAAATTAACATCATTTAGTTTTATTTTTGTTCGATAGTATCAATTTGCGCAGATTAGTTGATGTCACGTCATAGCTTTAATACTAATTATTTCATAAAAAATGGCACGTGTATCACTAAAGGTTCGCCATCACTGCCTTAGTCGCTTCTTATGACATTCACGGAAGAAACTTTGTTTTACTGATTTTCCGCAATAGATGCAGGTTTTTATTGTCCTGGTCAGGCTATAACTACAATAATTAAGGTGGGTTATTTTTTGTGTAACAAAGTCCATACTTAACACACTCAGTCGTATACTTTTGGAAATACTATGCAGCACGGAAATTCATAAAAACCAAGTCTGCTGTTGCAGTGTAAAGATTAACAAGGAAAGTATGACATCATACATCGGTGTGTTTCCTTTTAAAGCTAAGGATCTCATCTCATCTTCTCTAAATCTAGACTATTAAATTGCAAACATAGAAAGTTAATCGCTAAGCATATATTATTTTGGAAATTCGAAACTTTATATCGGGTATATTAGAAAGCATTAATCCTTTGTGACTAAACGGGCATGGGATGATGTCCGATGTCACTTAAAATAGAAAACAAAATGTTCATTTTTTAAAGCCTAATTATACGTATTATATTTCTACACTGGAGTGTGTAAATAAACCATTATTAACTGCTTTTGTAGTATCTTTTTTTTTTATTACAGGATAAAACTGTGATTACGTGGATGTTGTAAGAGGCGACCAAGAATAAATAGGTTTCGGTATATTTTAGGCGACAGACTAGTAACCTGTCACTGTGTAGTACCAGGCGCAGCGCAGACGACAGACTTTTGTGCGATCAAGTCTGCGGCGCAATAAAAACTCTGAATGGAAACTGTCTGCGCGCCATTCAGAGTTTTTATTGCGCCGCAGACTAGATCGCACAAAAGTCTGTCGTCTACGCTGCGCCTTATAGGTATACTACTACTGCTGCTAACTATATCTACTGGAAGTGGGTACGATACGTGGAATAGTCACGGGTTTGGGTTTGTCTATGTAGCGTGTTACTCAAACCTAACACAGGGATCTGTACTTCAGCGCCATTTTAACGGCTAAATGCACACGTTAATTGACGTTCCTGAGTACGGCAATCTCCAATGATATTTAAGTTTAATTTTCTAATTGGACGTCCCCCGACTCCCGTTTATCTATGGACCGCACAGCGACGGATGCGATCGTTCATTAGCTCCGGTAAGGCTCGGGGGGTCTATGGTCTATGGAGTCTATGCAAAGCGCCAATTAGCAGCGCAGGCGCATCTATCAACGTCGTGGTTAGGGTTGCCGCTACAGAGTCAGAAGTAGGAATAGCAGATTACCTAAATAGTTTTTTAAGTGTCCCCAAAGGGAAAACGGGACTCTACAGCTAAGATTTCGCTGTCTGACTGCCCGTTTATCCGTCACCAGGCTGCATCTGAAAGACCTTTGATAGCTAGGCTAGCAACCTGTCATTACTATACCTACCTACCAACTCAAAATCTAAAGAATATGCTAGGAGTGGCCACGAGTCATGAAATGATTATGGTTTTGTCTATGTGGCGTTTTGTGTACTCTGCCTACCCCATTATTGCCATACCAGTTAGTCACTTCAAGCTTATCAAACGTGTGACTTTATTCTTGAAGGCATAATATCACATCACGCCTAAGAAGGGTCAGCAGACCAATCCTTGACTAACCCACGCTTCATGTCAGCTTTTTTAGTAGTTTAATTTCCCGTGTGGTGCCGGGTTAGAATAGCACCTCCCCCTTTCTTCCCGTGGGTGTCGTAAGAATCGACTCTGGGAAAGGGTTGGTGTATTGTGGGCGATGGGCTAGCAACCTGTCACCACAATATCACGTTTGACCATCTGGTTACCCTCAAGTTGCTAAACGTGGCACTGAATTTTTGAATTTATGTGCTCTGCCTACCCCTCTTGGGAATACAGGCGTGAGAATATGTATGTATGTATGTATGTAATTTTCGGTTTAAAATTACATACTTGAATACTACCTATACACAACAACAACTCCAGCGAGGTGCCATCGCGCATCGCGCGTCAGCCGTTGGTACTTTATCCCGAGTAAAATAAAAACACAAAAAAACTAAGCGTTTTTTGTCTCTTTCACCCAAGCCAGGCCTCAGTGGGACTTTTTTAGTAATTTATAGATCATTTCAAAGATCAGCCTGGCATATTTTTTTTTCATTTTATCTGCTATTTACTTACACGTCAATTTCGGTAATTGGCAGCCCTACGAAAGCCATTCCGTTTCACGCAAGCGTCAATCTACACTCGTCCTTGTCGCGTCCACTCGTCAACCGATTCCAATACGTATAAACGGAATGCTTGCGTCAAAGCCTTTTTACTTTTAAATGCATTATACTAGATGGCCGGTGATAATTCTTTTTTACTTTTAATCGCATTGTGTGTAAAGGTTACGGATTTATACAACCTTAATTGGCATTGAATTATCTTTAGAGTCGTTACGATCTTAGTGGGATAATTAGCAGAGTAAATTGAGTAGGTGTTTTTTATGATAACTATCAAATATCATGATCATGAACGTACTTAATATAAAATGCGTTTATTTATTTAACATTAATGCAGATGTTTTTGATTTTTTGCTCACTTTGGGTCATCGCGAGGTTGCTAAATTATTTCAATCAATTGTTTATGGATTATCGATTCTTTGGTTTTAAGCTGAATGGTGATAGCAGCAATTTTTTCTTAACATCTTTCACTTTGAAAACCGTTGTGCCAAGGTAACGTATATATTTTTTACTAAGTATTTAGTAATCGTTTTCAGTTTTTTTTTTCAAGCCTTGTATCGTATGTACTTACTAAAACTTTTTATTTTTTATCTTTTTATGGCGAATTCGTATTTAGATTTTATCAATTGTATTTTCCCCTTTGTAAACTGAAAAAAAAAAATTAGTTTATCGAAGTTTAATCTTTGCTTTGATTTCGATGAACAACTATTTTGGAAAGTTTAAAACTATTCTGTTTGATTGCGGTTAGGGTAGCACAGCATGTTTCTAGTATTTAGTATAATCCCCCGCATTTAACGTAGTAAGATTTTAAATAGTGGAAGCAAGTTCGCGCATCGATTTCTATGGAAAAAGCTATGCGCGAACTCATCCTCACTGCTACACTATTTCAAACCTTGCCAAGTTTCAAGGATTGCATTGTTTATAGCTGCTTTGGTTCTACAAGCCGAATAGTCCAAATGATTTTGTCCACCCGTCAGGTAGCCAATCGTTTATTGTCATAGCAAAAGCCAATGGTACAGGTAAAACACGTATACAAAGTGGGACAGACGGCCGCACGAACTCGTCGACACACTTTGACTACCGCCGCCCGCGGGTTCGCCTCGGCTTTGAATAGGTTATTAGTTTGTAGATGCTGGAAATCAAGTAGCTACAGGCTGCACTTTGATTATAATTATCGTGATTATTGTTTAAGGATGATTTATTATTTAATGAACTGAAGTTACTTTCACTTCATGTTTCAGTTTATAATGGGCTAACAACATTTATTTTGGAGTTGCTTTCTGAAATAAAGGTTTTTTTCTTGTCTGACTATGTACTTACGCGTTCAAAATGAACGGAATGAACGATTGCGCCAATTACAAAGTTAGGAAACAGGATGGAATAATAAAAGTATAATTATGTTACGGATGAACAAAACTTTGTGTTACAGGAATGAAGTGTACTTTTATGTTATCTATTTGTATCATCGCGGACGATATTTTTTTTAATATCAAAGAAATAATTAAATAAAAGAAATAAAAAAAAAATTAAGTCCCGCGTACATACATATAAATATGAGTGAGAATCGCGAAAGTTTAAAACATTTCAAAGAAAAATGTTTAAGTTACTGGAATAAAGCGCCTTTTAATACACTTTTTGACGAACTTGCGATATTGAGGTAAAATAACAATTGCTAATTATTTTCAGAAGCCAAAGTAATGTCTGCGAAAATACTTATAACTACAATGTTTCTGAAAGCTTAACTGTTTACTAACTACTACGCCAGAACCTGTGAACAATAACTTAGCTTATCTGTGGCACCTATAGTCTGAATGCATTATTCTATGACCATAAAGCGACATCATAAAGATAGCATCAAACATTAAATGCGAATATCTCACGGAGAAACGCACTAGATGTCAAAGGACACGAGAAGAGAAATTAGAATACTTATGCAATTGTAACACTGTTACACAACAAATCATAACTAACAAAAGATTACACACAAATGAAATAACGACATAGAACATCACTGAACAACAATAGACAAGCTTCAAGTTTCGAACATCTTCCACTCTACAAAATAGAGTCGTTTTTGCTGTAATGCCGTCGCTCAACGCATTGGTTTTAAAACAAATTTAAACATGCGCTTAAAAGTGTAGCTGCTTTACTTCTGGCAACGTTAACAAAGCGCGCAAAAAAAGCAGTTCCGTTTTTGAACAGCTTTTTTAAATTTGTTGCGGTGTAAAGAAAAATTGCTCCAGACAACCTTTCAGTGAAGCGTTTCGTTACGCGTCGTCATATCAAGCAATACTTTCGCTATTCTTTGGAGGTGAAAAATTGCTTTTGAAGTCCATTTGCTATGAATAGGGTCAGTTGATAGCCGGTAGGGTTGCCAGCGCAAAAAATGGTTAAGTACAAAAAGCAAAGGCATTTCTTGCACAGTGCTTTTACTTACTTATCGGATATACTTAGTACTTGTTGTATTTATTAGATATCGTACTATTCAATCGCTTTCATTATTATATTATGACTTTTAAAGTCTGGTAAACTATCGAGGAACTTAAATTAGTGAATATCATATTGTGGTTGTGCCAATGCCAATGCCTGCATGTGGAGCATTAATAGGTAAATAAATAAATTTATTTCAGAAAGTAGTTTACTCAACTTTACGTTAAGTTATTTTAATACCTTCTTTACTACCAATCGTACGAAATTGTTTTTTATGATTGTACAAGTTAGACTTCTTTGTAATTTTAACAGAAATTAAAAAAGTACTTTACGTCTCTAGCAACAATTTGGACATCCCTGCATTTCCATAAATGGTCTAAATGTTATTCAAAATTCATTATTGTACGACTTTCACTGCATTAAGGGCCATAAGCCATAAGGTACTGGCCGGTCCGATTCCCAGGCTTAAGTGGCTATCCGACGGAAATTCTAGATTCCTACGTGATCTAGGCAACCGTGATTGAAAACTTAAGTGCTTTTATAGACCTCTATAGAGCTAACATACATACAGCTTTCAAAATGCGATGCAGTTGGCTGGAAATTATTGAAAATCAGGTCGGAAAGCTACTGAAAAAGTACCCGTCTTGTTTTTGTTAGGTTGCGGTTGGCGATTTATTCCAAAACTGAAAGGAAAATCGTCGGCTTAGAGTGGCAACACTTGACCTGTCATTTTCTGACGTCTCTAGTTAGTCTAGACTAGACTACACGGTCGCGTCTTGCTGTGCTAAGCCAGGTAAAGTACATACAAGTAGAAAAAAGACATTTTTAACGTGTGCTATCATTTCCATTTACGAGTTGATTTGTAATCAAATGTAATAATCGTTTTGTTTAACATCATACATTCCGAAATAGGGTAGGTAGAGCACATAAAACGCTGCATATAAAAACGTTCACGTTTTGTGGGCACTTCTAGCCTAGCATAAGTACTTCATTTAGCATCTGTAGCAAATCTAATCTAAATGAATAATGATACAACCACGTAGACTTGCGTTAAGTAATGTGATGTATTTTCTTTCAAACGCGTGAAACTCATCGAAGGGCCTTGTAACTGTCATCGATTCTTGTTTTAATGAGTAATTATATGGTGTTAACTTGTAAGTAATGACCAACATGTCTGTTTGATTTATACACAACGTAACGAGGAGTAAAGATAGAAAATTTACCGCGAAACATCTCTCTAGTAAGACAGACCAAGGTCAAACCAAAATTTTATTGATGATGTGATGATACATAAAGAGGAAAAACAAAAACTTTAAATGACATATATTCCAATCTTTATGATGTACTCACATAGTCAGTTAAATAAGCTTCAAATAAGTCATTTATTTCTCAAGAACTGAGTACTGCTAATTAAATTTAGTATCCCGTGTGGTGTCGGATTTAGAATAATGTCTTTCCATTTCTTCCGTGGATATCGTATATTTGGCGACCGTCCTAGCTTCTATTCCGGTTTTGGCCTAGTTCCGGCTTGGTTTCAGTTTCAGCCTACATCTTAGCTGAAACTTTTCGGTTTCGCCCTGCAATCGGACATCTGCGGTGTGAACGACAAAGTGTAATTTTGCCATGATCAAGTTTTTTTAATTATTATTCAACCTGACACCGAATGAGTTTGGTGACTGAATGCCACTGTCATTTTTTTTCCCTACGGAAACACGACCATACAGGATCTTTTTATACGTGAAATAATCATGGTTTTGACTACGTAACATACATACATACATACATAAATACCGTCACGCCTCTCTCCCACAGGGGTAGGCAGAGACCACTTTGTTCCACTTGCTACGATCCTGACATACCTCTTTTGCTTCATCCACATTCATTAGTCTTTTCATACATAACAATGTTACGTAACATTGTTACCCCAAAAAAAAATTGTACTAAGAAATAGCACCATTTGCCAGCAGACTTTGCCTTCTTAACGTTTTTAGGAAATCGTTGCAATTTCCGAAGAAAATGTAACCATCTTTTCTTTTATTTACTCAAAGACTTTACAAATCCAGAACCTAGTTTCAATCAGCCTGTCTCCGAAACACGTTGTCATTGTCACTGGCCAACTTTTTATTTTACTAGATGTACATACATTTTGAAAAAAAAAAAAATCTGTTCACCTACCGGTCAGTAAGCCTATCTCCGATACACATTCGCGCCGCCCCATCCAGTGAAAGCCATTATAAGAGCAACAGGCGATTTTGGCCGTCGAACGAAAGTGGTCCCTACAGTGGGTCAGCGACAACGAGTGGCCGCTGACAGCAGGTGACTCCTCGTTTTTGTTGCTTTTATTTTGTGAAGGAATAACACATGAGTTTTTCCTGTTTGGGTGTAGTGTACCTGAATAATTCTGGGCCAGAATAACGCTTATTTTTCGTTCTCTGACCCGGCGTAACGCGAAAAGTTCGCCGAAAACAATCAAACAATCACTAGTATACAATCAACTACAAAAGTTACATGATGTCTTCAGAAAATCGGCAGATGTAACCTTTTTTATAATATTTCGCAACGTAAAACCTTAGGAATACGTTGTACAATTTTGTTGTGTTCCTGACTGTTGCCCAATATGTTTATGTTATTGTTGTTGGTTCATTTATTCGTTGACTGAATAAAGATAACCAAATAGGATGTAAGTATTCCGATGTATCCAAGAACAATGCGGAAAACATGCTGTCCCGCACTTGGCTGAAGTAGTTCCTAAAATGGTAAATTTAGTAGATAACTTGGAAAAAACTTGGCATGCCTGCTGTATAACCGTAGCCGCTGCGGCGTTACGTACACTTGTGATAATTCTTTGGCGCTCTGCTTCAATGATCGATCTCTTTGAAATTATTAAGAAGAAAGCTGAGCGACCAAAAAGTACCAACTACTTATAATAGTAGGTACTTGCTGCGCTGTGTGTTGCTCTGCGGTCTCGCGCGAACTACGAGTTTTTACAAGATAAAAAGTTACCATAGAGTGACAATTCATAAAGGAACCAACGACCTTGATAATTCGTACCACACTCTTTCTAACTGAGCTACTCTTACCACAATGCAATGCTTCGACTTTTTTTTCATTAGGGTAAAAAATATTCTTTGTCCATCTTTGGGACTCAAACAGCCTTTCGTAGGAATTTGGTTCAGCTGTTGAAGCGGAAAAGCAGAAAGTTACTTTCGCATTAAAAATATTAGTTCTGATTATTTTAGGTGATATTAAACTTCGTTTAATGTTCTATGAGCAACTTTTTAGCAAAGAATTAACAAATCAACGATACAATGCAAAAGCTCAACACGTTTTGCAACTTCTCGTCGTATTTACTATGTCTATGGTTAGTGCTCAGTTCAGCCACACATAAAAAAGACAACATTAAAAAGTTCCACTTGTTTTTATTTCCGGCCAGTGTCACATCAACACTTGACTTACAAACCTCGTATCTCATTGCGTAGCATCAAATGAAAATAAACCTTGTCTCAAGTTCATTACGTTCATTTTCATACAACGTTACACAGTAAGATACGAGATTGAAGCAATTATGCACCTTTCGCCTCCCTTTTTTTTAATTTTAAGGCATTGGTCTTGGCGCATTCAGCCTTTCGCCTCCCTTGCACTTGACCGCGCTAACTTTCGCTGGGCGCATGCGTGACCCCCATTCGTGGGCCACAGCCGCGGGCGGCTTTCTCGGACCATTGTTGTGCTTTGCTATTGGACCCATAAATATTGGTAAACCTACATATTTAAATTATACAAATGGGAAGGTCGTTATTAAAAAAATAAACTATGGTTGCTCAAGTCGCTCCGCGCGTACTGGCTTATTGGGAATTACGTTCCTTTGGCATCATACCTTCATTGCTTTGCCATGCATAAAGAAAAAAAATCACAGAGAAAACTCAAAATATTGACACGGATTTGGTTACGTGTAAATACATGTTATAAATATTGTTATGATATGACAAGGACAAAGGTTTTTTTTTTGTTTGGAAACTACTGACGTATAGGTAACATATCGAAAATCTTCTAAAGCTTCATAGCTAGAGGGACACATGCCGAGCAAGTAAATACTATTCACCTAACATAAACATCACGTTTATTTCCCAAACGAAACGTTGCATGCAAAACCATTAGGTATTATTCCTGGTTTCCTAGCCACTTTTAATATAATTTAGAGTAGGATAGGGAGGAAGGTAAGACTAGAGGTAGAAGTAGGCTTTATATTCTCGTAGTTTTTATGCTCAAAATATTTTAAACGTACATATTTGCTTTATTACTGACTAGGAATTTTGGTAGTAAAATAAAGAAGTAGGCTTTACCCAACAGTAAGACAGGGACACAAAAAATCTTTTAACCCTCAGATGGATCCGAGTAGGTACATACCTACTCATATTTACCCGGATACTATTAACATAAGTACAAAATGAAGAAAAATCGCTTTTTGATAAGTTTCGCAACGGACGTGTTAACGCTTCAACATTTCGATTTAATAAAGTCAATAAGGTCATAAGTGACAACTTCTGAAAAGAAACACCTAACAAGGTAATTCATTCTTCTTAGGGTTGCATTTCCCATGTGCGATATGAACATGAACGCCATTTTGTTTTTTATACGTTGGTATACTTTATCTTTATAAGGACGTGAACTTTCGGTAATGTGTAATTTAACGTAATGCCTGCGTAATCCTACTTTATGTAAATTTGGAAGTGTTAAGAGGGCGCACACATTTTTTACGAACGTAATTATAAGATCAGGCGGGGAAGAGAAATTCAGGGGCAGGGCAGGGGTAAGAGGCACCACAGACCATAACTCGTCGAGTTATGAGTGATTATGGTCTGTAGAGCCCTCTTATCCCTGCGTTTCTCTTCCCCCACCTGACCTTAGTGGTTTTGGACCAATGTTTAAAAAATCGTGAAAAATAAATTAACTCATATTTAGCCATGAAAAAAATATGGTTAGACTAAACATATTCTGTAAATTTACAATAAAATTGTTTCATTTGTAATTACATTAAAATCAATGAGAAAAAAAATAAAGTAATAGTTCAACTTTGAAATTATGTACAATGATATTTGAATAATAAAAACCAATAATTTGATGCATGTCTCTCCGTTAATCCCCAGTAGACTATATTGTCTATCAGATAATAACAAGTTTATATCGTTTATGGTAAATTTTAATGGAAAATTTTCAAGTGAAAGACAGCTCTGACGCGTATTTTTGTGAAAACCCTTCAACAAATTGGCTAAATAAAAGAAATCTGTGTTGCTAATAAAATATTTCTTTCCGTTAATCCCTAGAAAAAGAGTTGATTTATATGTTACAGTAGTTTTTCTTTAAAAACTTAAGGATTTATAGCTTTCTAAAGCATTTGAAAATCATCAAAATCACCGAATTTTGTGTGCACCCTCTTAAGTCAGTATCGGATATTGTAACTTTAAGTACCTTTAGTACCTTCTTGCTTACTACAGTCATACTTCATCACTTTCACTTCATTCAAATTTCAGTTTGCGTATTTTTTTTTATTTACTTACATAATTCATAATTTAGTTCCATAAAAGAATATGGATTACCATTACCATCCAAAACTCCATACATGCTCACGCTTGTATTCGCAAATGAGGCAGAGCAGACGAAACGCTACATAGCCAAAATCATGACTATTTCGCGGTCCGTAGCCACTTTCAGCATAATTTTAGGTTAAACATTGATGAAAGAAGTATAATATTGACAGGTTACCAGCATGTCACTTTAAGCGCTAACCTATTTCCTCAGTCACTCAAAACTAGTCATCCTTCCAAATAATTGAACTTATTAACCACGGCAGTGCTAATAATCGACCCTCAAAATATCCGTATCAAATTTTGTATCACTCTGTATATTCGTTGGTAAATTAAAAACTTCACGAACTTCAGCCAGTCCATCCTCTCTCTTTGTATTCACCAGTTCTAAATTCAAATCTATTCTTCGTTCAAATGAAGTCCAGTCCAGTTTAATTGAGCCCTTTGTCCTTCTAGATAGTTCCACTGACAGTTGAAGAAATATACACCACAGGACTTACCTCCTCAACAGCCTAACTATAAACGTGGATCTTAAACCTTGAACCTAAAGTCGAAATTAAATTGCCTTGGCAATGCACTTTTGATCTTTGAATAGGGATACGTCGTGCCAGTAATAAATGGAATGGGTGCTTTCTTTATCATGCCTGTTTTGATCTGATTAGTGGCTTCAATTGGAATAATTGTAGTGACTATGGTTTGAGATAACATTTTTGTTTTCAAAAAAGCAATCATCTCTGACTCTAAATTTAATTAAGTACAGAACTCGTCTAGTCATCTCCATTGGGGTTTCTTTAGTGTAAAATGAATATAAAGCATAATCAAACCTCTATTACAAAAACAGTTATCTGTGATTATTAAATTTGAGTAAAAAACAGCAAAATTTACGTTCGGTATCTGAAAAAAAATATTACTATCCCTTTTATGACACAAATAAATTAGAAATTGTGTTTTTAACACAATTTAAGACCAAATACAATCAAAAGCCGGCTTTCGCTTTGCCAATCAATATTTACGTCCCAGTCAATCAGCAATTTTGAATTTTGAATTTGTTTCTTTTTGTGAGCGGCCAATTACGCACCATGGAGGTTAGCCATGATACAAAAAGGCAAAAACGAAATGGTCATTCGATAGTAGTCGTAGTAGGAAGAGCGAATTTTACTGTCAATGGTTTTGAGAATTATTTTATCAATAATGATGAAAAAACATTTTTTTATGACACTTATTAGTTCCACCGAAGAAGCGCGAAGTGGGAAATGAAGCCTTATCATACTTTCAACACTCGCATCGTCTTATCTTGTATCGCCCGTTGGCGTAAAAATACCATTAACTCTTTAAAGCATGTAACCTCAAGGTTAAAAAAATTACCCGCGGTCCCTATTTTTCTCCGCTAATGAAATAATTCTATTCAATTGGAATAATTGGTTCGGCCCCCATACCAGCGTAGAAGGAAATTGGTCACACACAAGTACTGGATCGGTCAAGACAATAGGGGCACATAAATATTTCTTACCCAAGGAATAACGAGAGTTAATTGGTAATTACCATTAGTTTATTTTCAGGAGTTGATGAGTTGGTAAATTGGATGGTTCTTTATGGTACGAGAGACGACTAGCGATTACCAATTGATGTACAATTTTCTTGTAAGACAATTTGTTTTCATTGCAATTAAACGAGGCGCGGGGTACAGATGAAAATATGGTGCGGGTAGTTCGAAAACCTGAGCTGCGAAATTAATATGATGCCATGCTTCTGTCTACTCGTGACGTGACCATGGTGGCTGTAACGCGGCCGAAACGTCGAGGTAATTAAAATCATAATATTAAATGTCAATAAGTCCTGCGTAGCAATAAGTATGAGTGAAAATCATGAAAGTTTGAAACATTAGACATCTTTATCGCCTGACGCTACCATTAGCATTAGCTTTTATTCACGGTTTAACCATTAAAAAGCGTTTGTCTTCTCTTTAAAGCTCGGGTAGATAGAACGAGATTGCAGTAGAAATTTATAAATTAATATCGACATCTTATTAACTGTACATGTTACGGATTCTTCCAATTTTTTATTCAAAGTAGTGCGCCAAATCGCTCGTATAAAAAACTTTTTTCGTACTGTAAATTACGCTACAAAGTTGTAAATTACGTCAAATCTTACACATTTCTTACAACAAAGCGCGAATGGAAATGCGAACAATGCGTATTGTTTGGTGTTACGTGAAATACAGAGTAACTGGAAGTGACATGAGATAATAATTATGTGGAAGCTGTTTGGATTCATAGTCTTATCATAATTGGTTATAATTACCGTGCGGAGATTTTAATTTGTGAATTTGGTGGACACTCGTAACCGTCTTTCTTTTGTTCTTCATTTATGTTTTCATTTCGCTTTGAAGGCGATAAAAACACTCTGGTGTAAGTTGAGTCAGTTTAATGTAATTTTAACACGCTCTCGCAGTTCATTGAATGTTTTATCTAAGAAAACATGGTAGTTTTAGAGATACCTATTTGTTCTAATTTCTTATGTCAAATTACGTTTATGGTGACAATAACGATGTACTAAGGTACTTATGAAAATCAGTCTTTTTATTCTATTTCGAAGAAAAACACCAATCGAGTCGCGTTTTCGTAAAAAGAACAAACATTGATCTGTTAGATTGGAAGTTTCTAAAATTCCAGAAAACTCTTCTAGTAAACTCTAACCTTCAAGAGTCTTCGCTTCACAGGGAAGCAAACTTGAACTCGCTTGTGCATCGAGCCTGGGAGGAATGCTTTTGCATCCATTGTCATTCGATGGCATTCAAGATATCGCGGTTATGTCATTTGTCAATGACCCTTACCTCAAACTATACTAAGTATAAAATTGTTTACTCCCGTAACGAAATATCATCAAAATTAAGTCAATTTGCCGGCTTAGGACGGCAAGGCGCGAGTAGAGTCACACAGTTAGACTGTACTTGTCACTGTCTATTTTGACATGTCATAAAATGACCCATGACCATAACGTCTTTGTTGCCAATGACTAATTATACCTCTTTCATCTGTTTATATACCAAAAAATGCTATAGTAGTGGCTACAAGACGTGAAATAGTCGCGGTTTTATCTGTCATGGTATGCCACGTGGCGTGTGCTCTGCTTACCTTTTTAGGAAAATAGGCGTGATTGTAAGTACCTATGTATGTAGAAAATGACCGGTAGTTGAGTTCGCGCTGTTGTGCCTTGATTTTATAACACCACCTTACTTTAAATCAATAGTTTTGGATAGATATTGTTAGAAGCAGATACCTCGACATTTGTAACATTTGTGTATGCTCGTTAAACTAGTTGGGAAATAGATAAATCACAGAAAATTCCCTTCCGGTAGATAGTATCTGGCCTATGAGAAATGTTTTTTATCAAACCATCTGTTTACGACGAAGGAAGTAATACCGCTCTATCAAAAAACTCGCCCGTTGGTGATTGAAAAAATTGCGTTTCACAACAATGCAATGATGGGAACAGCCAGGCCACTGATACCATCAGTACTTATAAGTTAAAACGGTTGGCAGTTCGTTTTTCTATATTGTTTCAGATTCTCGGCGTTTGGCCAATTTGTCTTGGTGAGATGTGATCTGTAGAAATTGGCCTATTGTTAGAAATTTATTTGGACTACTTTGCGCCTTGCGCAAGGGAATTTTGAAAGCGAAAGAGTTTGTGTGCGTCTTTTGTTTTTTGGGGTCACAAAATCTAAATAATAAGAAAAGTAGTAAAAAACTCTATGGTCTCAAGACAGCGAATGTTTTCCACATTTTCGCCTATTATAACGGTGAGAGCAATATCAATAAAGGGCTAGACTCGAGGTTCGCGCCCCACTTACCAACCGTTAGATGCTAGACAAGACTGGAGACGCCAATGGCTCTTATTGGGACAATTTTCTCGCCATTTTGGGAGTAAGAAAGATCCTTTGCATAACACGTCTACACTCACATAATTAGGTGATTCACATACATACATACATTCATACATACCGTCACGCCTCTTTCCCACAGGGGAAGGCAGAGACCACTTTGTTCCACATGCTACGATCCGATCATGACATACCTCTTTTGCACATACAATATAGTTTCGAATTACTTCACTATTTGAATATACGAGCGACATTACAAATATCACGGCATTCCCAAACGGAGTAGACGTATTTAACGTTTCATAGCCACATTTAATTTAAAGTCAGATAAAAGAAGTACACTTAATACTTAGTGACAAGATGCTAAGCTAAGCTACTTAGTATTCATTCATCGCAAACTTTAAATTTATTTTAATAATTTTCACAGCTTTAATTAACACGTCCGTCTGTTCCCTTTTCATTGTTTAACCGCAGATTTCGAAAAAACTTGGTGTAAAATAATTTTAGTTTCCAGGGAGGACATTGTTTTTTTTTCAAGCTGGTAGCAATTTAAGTGTATCCCATATTCCCTTAGTCTATATCGGTCGGTCAGGGACTTTGCCGCGGGCATCGGCTAGTACTATTGTAAAATACATACATATCGTCGTCACGCCTCTTTCCCACAGGGGTAGGCAGAGACCACTTTGTTCCACTCGCTACGATCCTGACATACCTCTTTTGCTTCATCCACATTCATTAGTTTCTTCATACATGCTCGTCGATTTCGGGTACTCTTGACCTGACCTGTTTCTAAAACGTCCGCGATTTGGTCACGGAACGTCCGTCTAGGTCTTCCCCTCCCAACACATCCATTTACACTTCCAGCATAGATCTGTTTAGTCAATCTTCTTTCATCCATCCTCTCTACATGACCAAACCAGCTAAGCATACTTCTTTCTATTCTAGTCACTACATCTACTTTCACGCCAACTCTTTCCCTTATCACACTATTTCGTATTCTGTCTTTCAGTGTTACACCTTCCATACTTCTTAACGCTCTCATTTCTACCGCATTTATTCTACTTTTATGCTTCGTTTGCCATACCCAACTTTCGCTACCGTACATTAGTGTTGGAACGAGCACCCCTCTGTGGACAGCCAGACGCGCCTTTTTCGACACCTTCTCGCTGCTCACAAAGGCGCGCAGCGCTCCATTGACCATATTCCCTGCATTCACTCTTCTTTCAATATCAGTTTCACACTTCCCATCTTTCGTAAAAGCCGATCCCAGATAAACAAACTCTTTTACTTGTTCTACTCTCTCACCCGCAATCATAATATCACATTCTGTCCCACAATCATCTCTTTCAAACACCATAACTTTTGTTTTGCTCACATTTACTTTCATACCTTTCATTTCCAATGCGCCACATAAAATATTAACCATCCTCTGCAACTCCTCCTCCGACGATGCGACCAACACTTGGTCGTCGGCGTACAGGAGGCATTTGATGGTCAACTCCCTCATTCTTAGTCCACAGTCGTTCGTTTTTAAATCATTCAGGCAGGTATCCATGAATAGGTTGAACAGCCACGGAGACGCGACACAACCCTGTCTAACACCTCTTTCGATGTTAAACCAGTCAGTATACGCCCCGTTTATCCTCACACAAGCACTAGAATCCTTATAAAGAGATCTTAGTGCTCGTATCAGACTACTGTTCACCCCATGCATGGCTAACGCTGACCACAACTCATTCCTCATGACCCTATCATAAGCCTTCTCCAAGTCGATGAATAAGCAATATACTTTTTGGCCTTTGGCCATGAACTTTTCGGTTATGCACCGCAAGGAGAAGACCTGATCCGCGCATCCCATTCCCTTTCTAAAACCCGCTTGTACATCCCATATTTTCTCATCGGTTTCTTTCATAACTCTTTCAATTAGTACCTTTGCATACAGTTTGCCGACGACGCTGAGAAGACTTATTCCGCGGAAATTTTTGCAGTCTAGTTGTGACCCTTTTCCCTTGTACAACGGCACAATCACAGCCTTGCACCAATCCTCAGGTACCCGACCGTTCGTCCAACACAAGTTGAAAAGGTGGTACAACTGACTAGCTACCACGCCCTCACCGGCTCTCAACATTTCGACCGACACCCTATCATACCCCGCAGACTTTCCTAACTTCATTCTTTTCATTGCGTTCAAAATTTCATTCATACTTATCTCATTATCTTGACTACTTTCACTCATTTCTCCTGTCTGGGCTGGTACTGGTACTTGTACCTGCTCTTCTCCTCTTTCGAATAAGCTTTCAAAATATTCCTTCCATCTCTTTAACACATGCTCTTCTCCTTTTATAATACTCCCATCCTGACTTCTGATTTGATTCAGCTCCGAGGCTGTACTTTTGCCTCGAGCTGTCTTTATAGACTTCCAGAACATCTTAATATTAGTCCGGAAGTCATCAGATAGTCTCCTATCAAAATCATCCTTTCGCTCTTCTTTCTTTTTATCACACGTCGACTTTACAAACCCTTTCACTCTTTTGTATTCTTCTTTCGCATCAAGAACTTCTTCATCCGTCGCTTTTTGCATTCTTCGATTGGCCTTTTTAGCCAACCAATCCAGCCATGCTTTCTTCTTTTTTCGTACCGCCTGTTGTACTTCAGCATCCATCCATACACTCTTCTGCTTTTTTCCTTTTCCTCTTTTGTACACTCCACATACTTCCGTAGCCACATCCACAACTCCTTCCTTAAAAGTCATCCATACCCTTTCTATATCACACATCTCACTTAAATCACGAAATCGATCTTCCAGTCTGTCCTTGTATACGCTTCTTATATCCTCATCTTGTAAATTTTCCACTTTTATTCGTTCTAGAACACTCGTGGGTTCCGCAAGGCGGTGTCGCCATCGTTTGAACAGACCACTAATCCGGCATACCACCAAGTGGTGGTCTGTATGTACGCCGACTCCGCGGTATACACGAGTGTCCCTGACCTTACTTCTCAGTCTTTCGTCCACAATTACATAATCAATCATACTTCTCACACTTCCTTCTTCCCTCGTGTACGTATGGATCTTTTTGTGTGCAAACATTGTGTTAGTCACACAAAGATTCCACTCCAAACATACTGCAAGCACACTTTTTCCATTTTCATTCACTCGTTCATCACCATAGGCACCAAGCACTCTTTCATACCCATTCCTTTTTATCCCTACCCATCCGTTAAAATCACCTAGCAAAATAATCTTCTCATTTTCCTTGCATATTCTCAAGACATCTCTTACGCTATCCCAGAACTTATCTCTTTCGGCTTTATCTTTCGTAGACCCACTCGATCCCACATCCGTTGGTGCATACACACCGAGAATGAAGATGCGAATGAGTCCAATCTTCAGCCTCACCCATATAAGCCTGGGACTCACACATTCGAACTCAATCACACACTCAGCTACTCTTGCGGAGAGTATGACACCAACTCCCTGATGCCCTTTATTGGCACCTGACCAATAAGCGGTATACATTCCATGTTGGGTGGTGTCACACCCTTTCCGTTTAGTTTCATTCAGACACAAAACATCAATATGCCTAGCATCCATCATCTGACACACTTCATCAATTTTATCATGCATCCCTCCTCTAACATTCAGCGTAGCGAAGCGGCTCTCTGTAGCCCACTTCTCGCTCCCGTGGTGAACGGGACGTGACGGGTTGCGAACCTCGTCGCCGCCATCCTGATCACTAACAAAATTTGGTATCATAGCGTACCCACGAGTAGCTAGGGAATTAGATGTCCATCCTGGCAGAGCCCCGCATGCCAGGATAAGGCAAGCCATTAACAGGGGATTGCCTGGTCCCCAAGGCGGATTGGCACGCTAAAGACTAGACACGCCTCTAGTCACGCATCTCTCGGCACGGCAGACCTTAGATTGGCGGAAATGGACAGGGAAAAGGGAACCAGATAGGAAGAAACGTGTGAAGGGACGTGTAGAATTGGGGTAGGACAGGGTTTGGAAGGATACTACAGCATTGGAAGACTGATGAAAATGCTGTAGTAGCTAGGGGAGGCCGGGGTCGCATACCCGTATACTAAACTCCAAATGTCGGACAGACACTTGAGATGAGTACCCCCTGACCAATTGTAAAATATAATAAGGAATATAGTGTTGCTAGCTTGCGATGGTCGGCAGAGTGACCGCCTGCGCAGATCGTGGGAATGCGCGCACGGGCAGCTGTTTGGACGTACTGTTATGGTTCAGAGTAAAAGTTACTGGCCATTTTCAAAACCTTAAGTTTTTTATGAGTTTCAAGTTTTGATTGTGTTTTTTTATACATTTTATCAGGTATCTACGACATGTTTTTTTAGTCAGAGAGATGAAGGACGGAGTGTGCATTGATATACCTATATGTGTCTGTAGTCAAAGTCATAGATAATGTTTAATCATTACCTAAACGATGAAATAAATGAAGACGCGATTTAAATAAAAATACTATTCAGTAGTAAAAACAGTTTCAAGTAAGTAGTTTTTTTTTAAGAGCAATATTCAATTTATTCATGTTAAATAAACATTATTGAACCGTCTTGTAGCCCATAGGGGACATTGACAAAAATACAGTAAAAGTCACGGATTGAATGTTAACGAACTATGATCAAAACGAACACATCGAACACTTTTTTCTACAAAACCAACAAGAATCAGGAAAATTAACAATGAACTCAAATATCCCGTTGCGACTTTCTAACTGTAAAACCTCTTTTACACACTGCAAGTAGGTGTAATAAAAAGTTGAATTAATCTATTAAACTGCGGTACGAGTTCCAAATTAATGAATGAACAGAACCGGAATCTACGAGTTGTAATAGACCGCTGGGTGTGGCACGAAAATTGTGGTCTACTTATCGGGCATAATGACTCATGCTCAAGTCTACGTTTTAATTTGTAAAAAAAGTTACCCGACTGGCTGGAAAGAATTTTGAATTTGAGACCGAACGTGGGTTCGAAAAAAAAGATTAGAAATAAAAGAATGCGCGTTGTTTCTTTTGGAACATTACATTCTTCGTTGTAATGAACTAATGAAATTAGTCTCTAAAAAGTATAAAATATTAGATGAATTGGTGCATTTGGCATAAACAATGTGTGTTAAAGTCAATGACCTAAATTGCGTTAACAGGAACGCGGAGACCCGTTAATATTTATTTTTATTTTTAAATGCTTATTTTTTTCTTTCATTTTATCGGTTCTTCAAATAGATTTTAAAAAAGTTTGCCGCTAAATGATTTTAACCCATCCATTTGCTATCTAAAAAATAGCTCCATAGTGCATTCGATAAACATTGCATGCGATGCAATTACTCCTCGAAGGGCGATAAAAATAATTAATGACACCGAAGCGATCTGCCATTTGTCTAAAAGATTATTTCCACGAGAAATAAGCGAAGGGCACAAATATATCTAGCGCCATTTGTAAGTCATTATCTCGGATATAAATGCGCGAATCCAGTTTTACATCTGTTGCGATTTTTCTAAGCAACAAGTAACTTACTTAAACCCTTTTAAACAAATAAATACATACATACATAACGCCTGTATTCCCAAATGGAGTAGGTAGAACACACGAAACGCTATATAGACAAAACCATGACTATGTTACCTTTCGGAGCGAGTTCTTTCAAGTCAAGAGGCACAATTGTTACAGGTTGCTAGACTATCGCTTATAATTATACATTAAACTATATCCTTAGTCGCCTTTTATGGCATCTACGGGAAAAATGGAGGGGTGCTATTCGAAACCAAAAACCACACAGCGAAACAAATAACAGTCCGCATCATAAAACTGTAGGTTTATTATGATCTTTTTATAGACTTTTCGAGAATTTCGACTTCACAAAATATGGTGTCTCTAATCCTAAACGTCATGTTTTAATAAGTTTATTGCTACGTCCATCAGAAACCGTTCCAAGCACGTTGTCAGTCATTAAAATTAATGAATGTATTAAATCAACGTATAAAAACTTAACAAAACAGCGGCGTTGGTGGGAAAACCGGGCGTGATGTGACATTTTAGTTTTTTTTTAATCTACGATATAAAAATGCAACATTTTTTTTGTTTAGCAACATACAGATATGTATACAGAAGTACATAACATACATACATTGACAAAATCATAACGAATTCACGCCTCGCAGTCACGTCTAGCATGATTTTAGGTTTGAAAACAGATGGAAGAGGTAGTATAATAGTACGCAAGATACAGGATATAATTTTTGAAATATCTGTTATATAAAGTGTTAAGTTGGTTGAAACATTTTTGTTTTACGTTTTAAAGGGTTGATTGAGAGGCTCAGATAATTATTATGCTATATATTCCGAAAAGCGAGCTTCACGAGACCAATAAACTTGAGCTCGTGAGGTGAAGTCACGATTTTTTACGACTGCACGTCATTTATATCAACCGTGTCGCTGAAAATTTAGACGTCAAGTTGCTGGTTGTTGGTTTTGTTGTTGCCATTATAAATTAGGAAATGTGCTGTAGCAGTTGGCACCTACTTATATTTCAGACATCATTTTTTAGGGTTCCGTAGCCAAATGGCAAAAAACGGAATCCTTATAGATTCGTCATGTCTGTCCGTCTGTCCGTCCGTCCGTATGTCACAGCCACTTTTTTCCGAAACTATGAGAACTATACTAATAAAACTTGGTGAGTAGATGTGTTCTGTGAACCGCATTAAGATTGTGACACAAAATTAAAAAAAAGCAATAATTTTTTAGGGTTCCCCATACATGGAACTGAAACTAAAAAAAAAATTTTTCATTAGACCCATACGTGTGGGGTATCTATGAATAGCTCTTCAAACATGATATTGAGGTTTCGAACAACATACTTTTGTAAAGTAAATAGTTTGCGCGACAGACGCTTCCAAAATTGAAAAAGTTGTGTGCCCTCCCTCTAACTTCTAAAATAAAAGAGTGATAAATCTAAAAAAAATATATGATGTACATTACCATAAAAACTATCAACGAAAATTGGTTTGAACAAAATCTACCAAGTAGTTTTTTTTTAATAAATAAAATTAAAAATTATCATTAGTTCGAAAATCTGTCATTAGATGGCGTTGTAATCGGTTTGTACGGAACCCTCAGTGCGTGAGTCCGACTCGCACTTGGCCGGTTTTTTCTTGAAGAGTACCCGTTTTAAACTCGGTTCTGAAAATAAATTATATTTAGAGCGACTTCTTCTTATGCGTTAAATTATTGCTCGAAAAGTGGTAACCCTAGGTACATACTCGTCAGTGCTACACACGATTAAGCCAAGTCTAAGTTTTATGGTTTCGCGCGTCAAATTTGATCGTGATTTGTTTTCAGGCGGCAATGCTCAGTGGTTTTTGATGTCGTAATTTAATTAAGTATATAACAAAAGAAGGTTCTTGACACGAAACCTATTGAATGCTTATGATCGCCTGCTGTTTTTAGTAGGACATTTGATGACGTAGGGTTTGTGATCTGAGATATTATGACGTTTAAATATGTTACATGTACTTTTGGATGTTATTATTAAATCACAATCTATTTTACTAGTACTCGCTGATACCTAAAATAAGTATTGATTAAAAAATAGGCTGATAGTTTATTTACGTTAGGTTTAATTAATACAACTCCGAGATTTATTGGAAAAATAATTTGTATGTGAGTGACCTTCTGTACGTAGTACCTATTCATATACTAATTCTCTCTTTCGCACATGCCTGGTTAGAGTGGGACTTTTTTTATCGGGGACTAGTTTTCCGCCTGCGACTTCGTTCGCGTAAATTTCGGTTTTTAGGGTCGTAGGTTTCTGAGCCTATTCATTACACACAAACAAAGTTTTCCTCTTCATAATATTAGTGTAGATGTAGATATCTAAACCCAAACATTTTACGGAATCCTCTTTTTTTTTCAAAATAAAATTTAGCCTATGTTACTCGTGGATAATGTGGCTTTCGAATGGTGCAAGAATTTTTAAAAACGGTCCAGTAGTTACTGAGCCTATTCATTACAACCAAACAAACAAACAAACAAACAAAGTTTTCCTCTTTATAATATTAGTGTAGATAAAACTACTACATCATCCTTAGCACACTATCATTTATTTTAGACGTAAAAAGTATTGGGCGTCTCTTTCTTTCACACTTGGCTAGAGCGGGTCGATCTTCTTATGTGGGAGATAAAAATTTGCGAGGAACTTTAGCAGGTGTTGCCAGTAATCCATTAGGGCCACTGCTACACTCAGTTGGCTTAACACGGCAAGGCGCGAGTAGAGATGTGTGCGAGATTGACTATACCTGACACTCTCTAACTGTCTATAATCACGTATAGGTTCCCAAATGGGGTTGGCAGAGCACAAGAGACGTAACAGACAAAACCATGTTTAGGATTTTCAGGCTTCACAGCCACTTCTAGCATAATTTTAGGTTTGAAAATATATGCAAAAGGTAGTATAATAGTAACACGTTGCTAGCCTGTCACCTAAACCGCCGGGTTCGATCCCCGGTCGGGGCAGATGTTTGTATGATGAATATGAATGTTTGCTTTGGAGTCTTGGATGTTTATCTATATATAAAGTATGTTTATCAGTTGTCTAGTACCCATAACACAGGCATTAAATTGCCTACTTTGGGGCTAGATGATTGGTGTAAAAATTGTCCAGTGATATTTATTTATTTATTTTTAAAGCACACCTAATCCTATTTCCTTAGTCGCCTCTTACGACATCCACGGAAGAAATGGAAAAATGTTATTATATCCCGACACCACACAGGAAATTAACAAACAACCTTATAGTGACGTTTTAATAAAATGATAGGTTTCGCGCGTATTGTGCTTAATAATAATAAGCCTTCAGCTGATCAACAATGATCGCTTGCGCACGCAATTGGTCGCTCTGCGTGCCGCATGCGGCGACGGCGGCAGTGTGGCATTGGCCTTAGCGGTTCTACGGCTGCCATTTGTAAAGTGTGGGATCTGTGAAAGCCGGGTGGGACCGCCGAAACCCCGCAGCGACGCGCACGTGTGTCGTACAGTCGTTTGCAAAATAGGTAGTTATTATGTACACATACATACATATTCTCACGCCTGTATTCCCAAGAGGGGTAGGCCGAGCACATGAATTCAAAAATCCAGTGCCACGTTTAGCAAATTCGGGGTAACCAGATGGTTAAACGTGATATTGCAAAGACTGGTTGCTAGCCCATCGCCCACAATACACTAACCCTTTCCCAGAGTCGACTCTTACGACACCCACGGGAAGAAAGGGGGAGGTGCTATTCTAACCCGACACCACACGGGGAGTTATTATGTATGTGTAACTATTACACTCAAAGATCGAAAGCGCTCAGTGAGCGAAAAACTAACAAATGCGTTATGGTCACAGTAAAAAATTCACACGCTTTAATTTTACGCGCACGACGCGTTGTGACAATGAAGAAAATCCATGATTTTTTACCATATCATGAATGCGAATCATGTAATTTCACATATTTTTTATTTATTTATATTTGACATCCCTCGCAACGGTGTCGCAGTGGTTGTATGCCCCCAAGGGGGTTGCGACCCATACGTTGACCAACTGCTATAACGTAACGTGAGTTATCTCCGGAGATTGTTCTCTGAGCATCGATTAACATTGAACTTTACAGTGCAAGAAGTAAAAACAAAAATTGTTAAGTTAATTGAGATAACACGACATAAAAGTGCAAAGAAAGATTTATTTGTATAGACATCTCCGACGCTCAACCATTGGATAGTAGAGAAAATGAATCGTAGGTATAGACTGGTAACATTGAGGGAATCTTTACGAATAACTCTAAAACTGATTTTTCGTTATAACTTTTTCACGTCACTGTACTACGAGTGTGCAGTATTAATATTTGCGTAAGCAAATTATAAGAAGTCAGGTAATAACCGAAACCTTTGAAATATTACTCGCGTAGGTATCGGCTTACGCCAGATTTCGCAAAAGAATTGTAGTAAAATTTAACGACTAAAACTCCGTAGGCATAAGACAGGTGGTCGTATTTTATTTATTTTAGGTGTATTACAATATTTTGATGCTAGTGGACTCGAATAGCCGTACTATACTGTAGTATACTTACATGCGGCGACAAAACGTGATATAATCAATTGACGGCCGGATAGCCCAGCGGTTAGAGAACCTGACTGTGAAGCTTGAGGTCCCGGGTTCGATCCCCGGTCGGGGCAGATGTTTGTATGATGAATACGAATGTTTGCTTTCGGGTCTTGGATGTTTATCTATATATAAGTAAGTTTATCCGTTGTCTAGTACCCATAACACAGGCATTAAATTGCCTACTTTGGGACTAGGTGATTGGTGTAAAAATTGTCCAATGATATAAAAAAAAAAAAAAATTATAGAGTTGTCGATACATATGTACAACGTTTCGTGTGCTCTACCTACCCCATTTGGGAATACAGTCGTGATGTATGAACTCAAACATGAAATGTATGAAATGTCATGAGTAAAATAAAATCAATAAAAATATGTTGAATTGTTACCTATTAGCAAACATAATTTAGGATTTTATTGGTATCGTCCTAAAGCCCAGTGTCCTTCCTAAAGAGCTTAATTTTTGGCTCGACTTGTCGGGGGCACTACCGTGCCTCCTGATTTTATGGTAATTAAAATCTTTCTAGATTAAATTTCAAATTGAATCATAATGATGTTGGGTGTTAGGAGGGTACCTATTTCCAACACACACTATTTAAAACGGTATAAACGGCATCTGTTGAAACGGCACAAGTAAAAAATGGGTTTAGAGAAAAAAAACGACAACATGGACGCCTGTCGTTTTCCAAATTTCGAAATTCGAACCCAAATCTGAACCCATGTCGTAAACAAACCGCGGTAACGAAATCCTTTTGCAACTAAGGTTAACGATAACGGTTTAATTCGCCGTTCATAAAGTGTTGCAAACTCCCGTCTACTGTCTTAGTCTACTGTCTTACATTTGAGTCGACTTTGATACGATGGCTGTATTCGACACGTTAAATTATAAGTTAAACCAGTAATTATTCTGACAATAAAGTTAAGAGCTTCATTGTCATGTAGAACTTATATGAACTAAAATTTACAGAGATAGGGTAGGGACAGGAGAGGCTTTCGTATGTCTGCTTCCTCTAACTATCCCAGGCCAAACAACACTTACACTTAAGACACGTGAATCTACAAAGTTATTAATAAACCGGCCAAGTGCGAGTCGGACTCGCGCACGAAGGGTTCCGTACCAAAAACTGCAAAAAATCAGAAATTTTGTATGGGAGCCCCCCTTAAATACTAATTTTATTTTTATTCAATTATTTATTTTTAAAGTAGATATTTAATTAAACATTCTGTGAGCATTTCAAGTATTTAGCTGTTAGAATTACTTAAATAGACCCAAAACAGCAAAAAAAACTGCAAAAAAATAGGTTTTTTGTATGGGAGCCCCCCTTAACTACTATTTTTATTTTATTTTAATTATTTCCTTTTAAAGTAAATATTTAATTAAATGTTCTGTGAGCATTTCAAGTATTTACCTGTTACAGCTATTTAAATAGATCCAAAATAGCAAAAGAAAAACACGTTTTTTGTATGGGAGCCCCCCTTAAATACTAATTTTATTTTATTTTAATTATTTCCTTTTAAAGTAAATATTTAATTAAATATTCTGGGAGCATTTCAAGTATTTACCAGTTACAGTTATTTAAATAGATCCAAAATAGCAAAAAAAAAACACGTTTTTTGTATGGGAGCCCCCCTGAATTATTATAATTATTTTAATTTTAGTATTTGTTGTTATAGCGGCAACAGAAATACATCATCTGTGAAAATTTCAACTCTCTAGCTCTCACGGTTCGTGAGATACAGCCTGGTGACAGACAGACGGACGGACGGACGGACGGACGGACGGACGGACGGACGGACGGACAGACAGACAGCGAAGCCTCAGTAATAGGGTCCCGTTTTTACCCTTTGGGTACGGAACCCTAATAAAAAGATCGAAAGCATCGAAAAAAATACGCAGTATTTACCGCGCCCTCTATTTGGAATTTAAACAAAGAACGTTGTATCGATTCATCCTTGTTTTTATTGGCATCCACATTAGAATTTATATCTGGCCAGTCTTGTAACAAGCCTTGCTGATAAGCCTTCGGTCTTGTTTCAATAAACATTAATGAAACCGCTCACCCATTAATAATGAATCGCCATAGATAATGTCTGTTTTTTCTTCTAAGCGGGTGATTTAGAATCGTCGTCGTGGCGCCATATTGCGCGGAGATGTGCCGATAAGCGCACGCGCACCGCTTTGAAATGCGGATGCCTTTTGGGGAGCTTTCTGCTTTCTGATGGGATTAAAACGTCGTTGTAAAATTTATAGGATTCACCACACGTGACTGCTGAAATAACGAAGGTATTTCTAAGTCTAACGTTAGATTAAAAAAAAAAGTAAATTTCAAGATCCGTCATTTCTTAACGTTGGAACGTTACTTCAAAATATTTTTCTCCTTATTTAAAACACTTTAGTTTTGGCTATCGATGTATTTATTAAACACTGTTTACTTTCATTGTCAGCTGTGAAAGTTTTAAGTTACCAACATCGCTCGAACTCAAATCGATTTAAAAACCTTTTGCGGACAGCTATATTTTACATAGTAACCATCCGGGCGTTGTTCGCATCATTCTATGTTCAAAATAACCAGCCAGTACTGGAGTTAACAAAGTTACACGGCACTGCACTAGCCGGCGCCGTCATTATCGTCCTATCCATCAAGATTCCAATCTTAAATTCAGTTGGCCAGCGTCCCCATACTATTTATATGGCAACATTGGCAATGGCTGGCGGGCCCTTTATGCCTCTGGGAACATTGCACGGCAAGTTAAATACGATTGTTGCGAGCGGGAATGAAGATGAAACTCTTCCGGGTTGTATTGAGATTGTTGGCTTTTGTTTTGATATTGGTAGTTTAGCGTTTAGTAAGAGTATCTGAAATTATTTGGTGGAATACTATGCGGTGTTTTTTTCTGTACAGGTTTATTATTCTCTTTAAATTGTATTTTCGCTGAGTTCGTTGTTATTTTTATACTTAAGTGATCACAATTTGGACACTGGTTGTAATCTTATCTGCCAAAATTCTTAAGTTACGGGTCGGATAATCAAAAGATATTTTTTTATGTTAAATCACCATATCTTACGCACTTTTATATGTAAATATCCATATTCAAACACATTTAGTACTGAATCAGCATAATCGTATAATAAGTATTTACATAATTGATACGCGATTTGAAGTAATAAAATGCGATTATTCGTGGAGGCCTTTGATATTTTCTGTAAGGTCCAATATTGCGGTTGTACGTAACTGGTTTCTTGCGGTTTTTACTAGTACAACAAAACAATGGTTCAAGTTGAAGTAACTGATGCGTACCATGCCGTAATCTTGTTAGCGTAACTTCACACATAACGGATCAAGTCTTAATTTAAAAAGTTGGTACAGTAGTACCGTGATTGAAGCATATTGGATCGATAATCGATGTTAAAAGATTCATTTGCGTGTGAAAGAAATGCAGACATTTTACTATTTAAATTTATCGCCAGCTCGCTAGGATTGCACGGATCGTCTCAAAATACCGGTTCCGATGACAAATAGGTGGATCATGATTACTGTCGACGAACTCTGACGTCTGACATCCATAAAACAATTTTGAGCACCTAATGGGGATTTTAGATGTATAAATAAACTTTAACTTTATTCTGAATGAATACCCATTATTAAAAGGAACTACAAAACGATGATAAATGATAAGATTGTAGAACTACCATTCCATTGCGTAAATTGTAAGTAATATTGACAGGCGATATGTATAGAAATAAAACGGCCTCATTAAATATTAGATAAATTAAAGCGTTCAGATAATTCGAAAGGATTTGTTAATATTACTTCACTTTAATGTTAGAATTTCTAATTATCAGTAGTGTCGAGATCGTACAGCGTTATTTAAATGATAGGTACTTGTTTGATAATAATAATAACATAACCGAGCCGCGTTTAAAAAAATGAAAAGGGTTTACAAATCTACATAATTTTTGGAGATGTGACATTTTTAAAAATATTATTTAGATACACTTTTATGCAATCTGTATGATTTTTAACTCTGTGCAAATAAACACATAAATTGCAACCATCCAAGTACCTGTCTTCTTAGTATCCGCCCATAGGTTAGTTCGTGTTTAGCAAAAGGGCCAGGTCAAGAAGAGAGGTGACCTCCGGCCCGAGTGGTTCATTGAGCACAGTTGAGCAGCTGAGCACGACCATTCAGCCGTTCGCCGGTCGCCCGTCGCTCAGACTACTCGCTCAGTGTCGCTCCTAAACACGGGCCGCGCCACACGCTCCCGAGACGGCTGCGTAAACATTCACCTTTGCCTTTTTATTTTTTTTCACACGAACTTTGGCGGGAAGTTTGACAGTTCATTTCTTTTACGAGTGCTACGTATTCAAAGACCATTTTTTATAGTGAAATGTGTGTTTAGTTTTCGTGAATAAAAAACTCAAAATAAAACTTTGTGGTGTCAAGATGACTTCGATGTACCATGAGGTGAGCGCACGACATTTTACCCTGGCATTTAGTTTTTGCAGTATAATTAGAGGGACCTTAGCATTGTTGCTTGTTAATTTTTTTATGTAAACAAGAGGAAATTATCTCTGGTATTTTCGCGAATAAGAATTGAGGTTGAGCGGCTGGTTGTTTGAATAAAGCGGCTCGGAATGAAAGCAATAAAGCGACGTTTAACTCTTTAGTAAGCTGCTTATAACACTTTCTGCTACAGGTTTCTTAGGTCGATCGTTTCTCCTACTTACAGATTAAGAATTCATTTTAGAAGTGGACGTGAACGATCGTGTTTCTTTTTCTTCTTGTTTTGAAGAAGAGCAAAAAAATGTCTTGTGAACATCGTGGTGAGACTGGTGGCCTGGTGGGGTACCTATAATTTTAATAATATTTAGGCAACTAGGCACATTATCGTAAAAAAGGAATACCTACTTAACGAAAACTCTAAGCTAACTACTTATTACAAGAAACTTACTAAATAATTTAAATTACAAATTGTGTGGAGCTAAACTAACCCCTCTGTGAAAGAGAGCTAATTGAGCTTTATTTAAGTGGAACTGACACTGGTACATTTTAGTTAAAATATTATCATCCTCAATACTGGTTTTACGTTTTTTTTATTCTTAAAATTTACTTAAAACATTAAGAAATGTTACACAATTTACAAAACAAAACAAGCACAAAAAATCAAATTGAAAAATGGTTTTACTCATGATAAGTAAATAAATGTTTTCTATAGGCAGGCATAAAAGTAAATACATATTTTTCGCACATATTTTTGGCATACCCAATATCTTTATATTTAGAGGCTGATATTGCTGACACTTAAAAACTAGTCGCAAAAAAATTATGCCATTTCTACGGTGCGGCCATTATGTCTTACTGAATACACGCAACATGCCAATTGCACGTTATTTCTCAGAACTAATTAGCAATGTCATACATGATTTCAAACACTTAGTTTTTATCATGCCATTAAAATCCAAGTGCGAACTACAATGAAACCTAATTAATTAAATAAATGAGACCGTTTGAAATTCCTGAGAAATATCCGACAATGAGCGTCAAGTTTCGCTAATTTCGCTAATTCCCTGCTAATGCGATTAGCGTGTGATTGGCGTCGAATGTTTGAGTTCGGCGTTGAAGTGGCTCATTGACGGCGTTGGCACAAGTGTGGCCTTTTAATGCGAGTGAAGCCATGCGAGTCGCAACATGCTGACACTCCATAATAATATAGGGCGAATACACGTGCGGTGGCGCAGAATGGTTTTTTATATTTGTTGTTGTTATTTGGCCAACAAAGTAACAATCATACTTCTAAGCGGTCGAGTACAGCCTGCTACGAAGATATTCACAGTCGGTATCAAAAAATGTATACTAACTCTGATTGTCTTGGCATTAAGGTCGTGTGTATATATTCTTGGTACTTTAACCGTTTTGTTGCAACGTTTGTTGTTTTGTCGTACAGTCAGCGTACCACCCAAAGCGAAGTTTAGAAAATTATATTTTTAAGTAGTGCCTAATCTCTTCTCCATTTCTTCCATGGTTAGGTTCTGGCATAAATAATAGCTTAAATAAATCACATTTTGAGCGTAAAATGTATCGTCATAAGCTCCCAATTCGAAGCAAATCTCACTTTAACTAAAGCACTTACATTGACATTCCTCAAAAGTCAATGATTAGATTTGACGGAGTAGCCAACCCATTAGCATCTCCCACCTGTATTTTTCTGCCTAGTACCTACTTGCATTGTTATCACAAAATTTCACTTGCAAGTAACGAAAGCTAACCTTTAATACAACTGTATCAATTGTTACCCAACAATATTTTTACTAGTCTAACCTCTCCACTCACTTTTACCCAGCCAAATCGTTCTCGTGCCGTTGCTTTTTTTGTCAGTCATCGAAAGTTAAACGATGGTAAGTGTATACCAGTTTTTTGGTTAACACCACGCGTTTCGGCTGTTTACTTGGCCCATTACGGAAGCGGGGTGCTGCCAGGAATTCCAAGTCTGCTTACCCGGTCTATGTTTAAAATACACCCATTTTTACCGCTCTCATCTATAGGTACTCCGTTTCACATAACATTAGATATTTAACGGTCGAATCCACTCACATTAATTTTTAAGTAAACTAAGGCGTCACTGCAAATGGTGATACTTATAGCGTTTGTAGTGAGAAAATTATAACAAACAGTAATAAGAGAAATAGCAATAAATTTTAACATTTTGTCTGTTAAAAGTTAAGTCTTAATCGAAACGGAGTACCTACAGATATTAGATCCTGTTTTTAATGTATAGAAATTAATAGAACCACTTGCTTTTGAAAGTCATACGTTGCTGGTCTATGAATTTATTTTATTGCAGTTAATGTTTAATCCGCAAACAAAACAGAAGAGGCTAAACTGCGATGTCTGTTGACGGTTACTTGTATGTATTGACACAAACTGGTTGATTATACACCCTAAATGAATTAACATAATAAGTACCTACCTTACAGAAATTTTAAAGTGTAACAATAGATACTTAACCAATAGTCAACTGAACTGAAATAAAACAAGAGCTTTCTATGATTATATGTATATAAAAAATCGAAAACCTACCTCCATTTTAGGGTAATTAAGTTACCCACCAACTGGCAGCACTGGTACAAGTCAGGCCAAGTTAACGGCTATACTTGTTTACAAAGCAACGAACTTCCATTGACGGCCGAGCTATTTTTAAACTATGTTTTGGTTTGGAGCAATGTGGGTTAGCTCAAGTCTACGCCTTTGTATTTGACTTGAAACTCTAAATGAAAAGCTATTAGTGGCCTTCCTGCATAGGATTAACTTAAAGTAGAAAGCTGTTTTACTTCGCAATAGAGATTCCCAATATAAGTAGATTTTTCTTGTACAATGTTCGAAAAGAAAAAACGTAAAACTTCAGCATAGCAGAGTTTTATGCATTTCAGCTATTCCGATTATATCGTACAAAAAATATTTTAATTATTAATTCAATTTGATAATCTTGATTCGACAGGGCTCATTTTACAAACTCGTGGATTAAAATAAATTGATAAGATTTAAGTACTAGTTAATATCAATATTCGCCACAGGTTTTTAAACCGTCACCGTATCTAATTTTGATTTATGATAAGAAATATTTGCATTTAATCGTATCGGTTAAACGCTAACTGACAACCGACAAATACTCTAAGAAATGCCAGTTTTGTGTGACATGAATTCTTATAGAAAAACGAAACATTCCCAGGCCATATCATTAAAGAGGATTTCGCCCTAAGGCCTGCTTTACACCTATAAGTTTAACTTACGTACCTAAATAGGAACGCAGCTATCTGCTATCTCATTGTAACTTATAGCTGCGTCCCACTTTACGTAAGTAAAACTTACAATTGTAAGGCTGGCCTAAAGAAAATAAGTGTCGATGAAACAGGAACATCGTTAACCTTCGACTATTTCGAATAACAAGTAAATACTGTCTACCTTTCTCAGCAATAAATATTTCTAAGCACTTCGCCTCACCTACTACTAGCTATTGGCAATTGTATGCTTCAGACAAAATGGCACATAGTTACAAGTCACAAACTAGAGACGTTAAAAACAATCGGACATCTCATTCGACGTCGTAAAACAGAAAGTATGTACAACGTTGTACATCTGATTAATGAACTTAACATTGTATTAGGAACTTTCACCGTACTAAATTGTGATTATGTGTGCGATACCCCTCATTATTCGCTGTTTGAAAGCTCATTGGTTACTTTCTCTCGGGTTATTATTTTAATATTAACAGAAGAAAGAAACTGGCTAGTGTGAATAGGAGCGCTATGGTCGCCACTTGTCACTGTAGTTTCAATTTTGCTTTATTGTCTTGTCTCATTACTTGACAGAAATAAGCGCTGCAGAGTCAAAAGAAACTAGCAAAATACGAGTTGCATCACGTATTCGCACACAACACAAAAAGCCCTTTGGAAAAGTTGTAAACACACGTTGTTGATCGTGATTAACAAAAGAATAGCCAATGGTCGCAGTTGCGAAACGCGAGATGAACGGCTATTGTAAGACTGTAAACATTATGGGATGGCATCGTTCGTGCATCGTGCGTGCCCCACTTCTCGTTTATCTGGTTTGTTTCGTCACGTCCGTGGGATTTAGGGCTACAAGATCTCAGTTGCTTCCGGGATCCTTTTCACTTGTTTAAACTGCTATATCCTTAGACACATCGCTCATCGTTAATTGTGACCCATTTAACAAAAACTCTATTGAATCATAGCTAAACCTATAGGTTCCATTTTTTTTATTTTGATTGTATCGGTTGGTGTTTGATTCGAGTACCAGGTGGATCCGATACCAGTTCTTCACTAGCTTTATTTTTAATCACATGCATAGTCCCAACTATGTCAACGATGCATCATCCCAGTTTCAAAATTCCTGTTATACAGTGTCAGTTAATTTATTCTAGATTAATGCCATAATTAACCCACTTTTACTGTCATAGTCATAATGCATTCAGTCAATGCCTTATCGTCAAATGATTTAAACATTAACGACGTGTTACGACACGTGTTTACTGTCTTACCACTGAAGGTGCCTTGTTTTATGGTGCTTTCATATCAATTGTGAGAAATGTTCGACATTTCGGGCTCTTTTTAGATAAGTGACGCTGAGAAACTGGTGTTTATTGGCATGAACGAGATTAATAGAGTAAAGAGACATGCTTGTACTCAGAGTGACTGAATGTGATTACAGTAAGCAAATAAGAAGCAATGCTAGCAGAAATATTAAAAACGTCACAACTCTTTAAAGATATGTTCTTTTATAAGTTGTATTTTATTGCACACAGACAGACCCTACCTACAGGCCAGGCTATTGTTTATTGTTGCCGATTGCCCGTGGAGCTTAGTAACAGGAAATTCTCGTTAGGTTCATTGGGAATAATTTTATTGAATGCTCTTATTTCATGGTAAGACAAAACTTTCTCACGTGATACAATTGTTTCATTATCTTAGGAGTAGACAAGTATGATAAAGGTGATGAAACCAATAAACCACAATTTTTCTACTTTCAGAGCGCTACTCAGACATCTAATTCCGTTTTCTATATTTAAAATTCTGGAGCTTTACAAGATCATTATAAATTCCGTTCCTCGAACCTGCGCCCGCGCCAGTCTGACAAAAGTCTCGGATCCGATGACGCCATCAACGGTGACTCATGCGATCCAGCCTTCGGGGACCCATTCACGAACCATGTAGGGCCCCTACCACCCAGAATTGGCTGGAAGTATTGGCCCTCAAGACTCAAAATTGTTGTACGAATTGTGTAATTGACACTTATGTGCTGTGTGCAATAGGTAAAGTGTATCAAGGAATTGTTTACCGTTCTTAGTACTCTCCTAATGGTGAGACCTTGGATGTTGACACTAACATAAACTGTATTACAATTACAAACAACGATAAAATGAATATAGGCAACAATGAAAAACTTTCTAAGACTCAAAACCAAATAACGGATGTGATAAAATAACTGTAGCTAACAGATTTAAAAGTTAAACAAAACAATATCGAAGAATTCCCAACGATAAATCTTTAAGCTCAACAAGTTGACATAAAATATAACTCGTAAACAGATGGCTTGAATGTCGGTAATGCAATATCGAGGTTTCAGATTCCGCGCGTGAACTTTTAGTTTAGATTAAGCTCAGTTGCAAAGTTCACCTTGAACTTCCGAACAATACAAATCCATCAGAACCCAATTCTGAAATCCGCTACGTTCGTTCCGCCTTGTCAACCGTCAGTTTCATCAGTATCCCTTATTCAGATTTATGTCTTCGAATGGGGTGACGGGTTAGCCAAGATTTAATTACGTATGACAAAACGACTGTTGCAAAATGGTGAGTCATTCCACAAAGGTCTATTCTCTATTGTCTGGGCTCTGGATGCTTGGATGTGAGTCCATTAAGCATTTCGTAACGACGCATCAGTGAGAAAATTATTTGGAAGTCTGCTTAATACTTTACGAGGTAAGACGGAATGCTATTGATTTTTCTTCAGTGGCAATTAACCAGTGTTGCCAACTTAGTGGACTTACCACTAAATCTAGTGGTTTTGGCACCCCAGTTAGTGGTGTAAATTTGCATTTAGTGGCTGGTGGTTTTTTTTAGTGGATTTTATCAGAGGATTTTTATCTAAAATTGCTTATGCAATTTTTCATGGAGACACATTTTTATGCTAGAAGATACCTTTTCATTCCATAATCGACGAAAATATTTTAGTGGGAAATTTAGTGGTTTCCAGATTTTGAACAGTTTAGTGGTTTTCTGGTGGTTTTGGAAGAAAATCTGGTGGGGAGCTAGACTAACCGTTGGCAACACTGCAATTAACACAGTAATGCACAATACTGCTTCAAAACAAAAAACTAGATTATGTAATATTAATAGAGTCGTCTCGCTTCTCTCGAAGAAATAGATAGGCGGGAACAGGAATTTGACCTAAAACAAGCTCAAGCCATTTAGGTTATTATTAGCTTTTAACAGCAATATATTTTACTACCTCGTTAATCTTTTATTATACTATTCTCTAAATAAGGGACGATTAATACACCGTAAATGTTAATGGCGCTAAACGGTTTCGAAATCTGTGCGAAAGTGCAGCCATCACTCTTGTCCTCGATTCCCCGGATTGTCCCAGCGCTAGTTCAAAAGTCAATATTTTTCTCCAATTGTGTTTATTGTATGGGTTTATAACTGTTCCTATCGGGGCCGTGACACTTGCTATAACTAATGACTCGAACGGTCCTCTTTCCTATGAATGTATTCTTACTCTTCAATGACATTGTCTTGCATTGGTTGTGTTTTTTCGGCTCTGTGTCCTTTGGTCACGGTTCCCGCGTCTACGAGGTCGAGAGTCTCGAGAGGCCCCTTTATCTGTCATCACATCATTGCTGCAATTGTAATTTTAATTCACTATTTACTATAATCATGGCTTCCGTGACAATTTGCTCGGAAAAATCGTTTTGATACCAAATTGGGAAGGGTGGATTCTGACACCAATTTTGTAAAACTTTAGTAGTGCGAACAAAGAACTGTATCAATACTATGTTTATTGTCTATTCAAACTAACTTAACTCAATAAGATAGGACTGCAGTATATCAAAGTGTACATTATGTCGTTCGACGTGATCTCATTGCATGCATGTCTCATAGAACCCTAATTAGTAGACAGTCGGATTTAAAACTTACGATTATATTTGCCGTTCCGAATCAGTCTCACTTACATCTGCCACGACGGCTAGATATAATTACACGGAAGCGAAAAAACAAATTTGGACAAGAACTCCTCAGCAAAAAGTCTACCACGAAATGAACGCGGTTTACAATTAGAGCAGATCGTTTTATGAGCCATTAGAAATAACCTTGGCTTTGTAATGGAATAGCAAACACCTTATGGTATTATTATTCATGACGAAAAAATAAATGAGAGTACCTATCCAATTAGCTTAAAAAATGGCCGCTTGCAAATATCACTGGCACAAGTAGTCGCTTTTAAAATGGTAGCGTAATTGGTCCTCGTCATTGACATTATGTCCTCAAAATTACCAACTCACATCAATCTTCAGCAAAGTTCAGCGTTCAGCTCCATCTTTGTAAATCCTTCAAATTTAATTAGTAAAGCGGTAATTGCCGTTGTTGCTTTAATGTTCGTAATTGGGTAATACCCTATAGTACTGAGCGCTAAACGTTTCCTATTCGTGCAAATGACCCCTTTGTGTATATCCGTAAACAATTTTCACATGGTATTGGGTAATAGTAGTAGACCGCATCGATCAGTGTTTGCTTCAAGATGGCGTGGGAGTGCGCCCGCTTGACGGTTGACTGATGTTACCGATTACAAATAAATTAATGACTGCTCCGTGAAGTAATAAGAAGAAAAAGACAATGAACCATCGTTCAAGTAATTGGATGGAAGCTTTCAACTACCTGAATGAATATATTAGCGTGGGATAACTGATAAATGAACCGTGAAGGGTCACGGTCAGTGTATAGACAATACGATAGACAAGTAGAATGAAATAAAAGTTAATGTCGATCGAGAGTTCGCACCTATTTCGCCCACGGCGATGATATCCGATCTTAATGGGCGAGAAAATTTTATGGGCAACCGATTGACCTCGCGTCCGCTTATTAAAAGCCCAGATTTCGAGCTCATCGGTCTTCCGTTGCTCACAAATCACTAGTTTGATACTCCGATATTGATATTAGAAGTAGCGCGGTTTTGGTCTTAGAAATTCCGAGTGATTAACATAAATAGGACCGGCTGAGTGAGGCGACGAGACGGGCAACGGTTTCACGGTCGGGCTCGGTGTATCCGATCCGCCGTGGTCGGTTACATTTAAATTTATTATTTAATCTGACGTTTTCATTGATTCCGCAATTGCAACTGATGTATGTCTGAGTAGTGTAACTAACGTCGTCTGCACTTGACCTTGGTGGCTTGACGTCGTTTGTTCCAGACGATTTTGCGTTCTTCTGCGACTGACATGGTATATTTATTTAACTACGAAAGTAGATTAAGATCCAAACAGATTGCACATCTATTCTAGCAGCATTTCAAAACCAATAAATCTGTTGCGAAACTTATTGATCTATTAGTGGCGATAATCGATACGCCAGCGTTAAGTCCATTAGAGATAGACCTATAGCAACGCATCTAATGTACGTTTTGCCGAACAATAGTTGCAAAGTGGCTTTCCAATTGACCTTTACCGGAGCAGTTGGAGCATACAAAGGTGCATGGATATAGTCCAAGGCCAGCCACCGGTGGCGGATTTCGTTTGGTCACGACTTGGAACCTAAATGTTTGATAATTGGCGTCTCAACCGCTCGTGATAAGGAACTGGTTATCAAAGGTAACTGTATCAAGTAGTGTAAGTTTTAGTCGTTCTGTTACATTATTATTAATAGCTGTCCTATCATCCGTGTTAAAATCAACAGCTTCATTTTCTCATACATTCATTATCTCGCAGCTATCTTTATCTCACCGTTCATTTCTTCGTCGTGTTTCAATACTTGTTTCTTGGGATTATTTTTGTTATAATCCTACGTGACATCCGGTTCACAATGGTATTACTGTCTAGGTTCGATATGTATAATCTTAATGGCATTGTTTTTATTTGTTTACTAAACAAAGTAAGCATACAATAGCACCATGCCTTTGTTTCATAGGACTCAATAGATTACACTTTAATTCTTGTGTTTGAATTCAAGGAGCACAATATTAACTGGCTATTTATCATTTCCGTCTACAATTGGAGAAAACCAAATTAAATTTCTCCGTAGCTTCACGTGCCACGGTCATTCGAGTACAACAGTATGATGCACTAGTTTCCTAGCCATCAATTCACTTAGAAACTACCAGTAAACTAAAGGCATCGTAATCTCAAAGATGCAGGTAGCTGAGCAGGTAGGTATATGCAAATAACTGAAAGCTGCCCGTGTGACCCAGAAAGGCTGAAGCGATCCCAGGTGCTGATAGCTATATTTTACTGGCGGCGTATTGTCCGGTACTCAGCGAGTGTTTATCTGAGTGTATAGCAAGGCGTACTGGGATCCTGGGGTCCTGTGGTGGTAACTAATAGATATATAGGGCGTAACAGACCCCCCTGGTGATAATACACAGGGGTGATTCAAACATAATAGCTCTGAAAACTATACAAAGTGATTTTGTTTTTTTTTTTTCGGTATAAACATAAACTTAATCAGAATGCGGCTTTTTTTCTTATTCCACGGTCGCAGGACAACAAAGCATCCTATGGCCTTTAGCAATCTGTCGGTTTACGTAGAGGTTCTTTAATAGTATTAGTATCTTTTTCAATAACTTCAAGCTGCGACATTTATATTGTAACATTTTTCAGACATTTTCACAAAAAAATGCGCTATTCATTCACAAGAATCGCAACGGTTGTGCCCCACAAGGTCTCAATTAAATACGATCGCACAGAAATCCTGTGGCGTTTAACATAATTTCAAAAAGCAACATAATAGCACCACCGCTGGGCAAATCATACTTTATCAAGCTTTCAAACAGCCCAGCGCATTATTATAGGGCTTAATTTAAACACTTTGAACTTCCATCTGACTGCATACGAGGAGGCTAGCAAGTAACGGTTTCAACGGATTTAGGTTTTGAGAATTGTGCCGGAACCTGTTCAGCTAATGTCTTGATACGTAAGAAACTTGATAGTTGAGCCGGTGAAGGTATATTGTAATAGGTAATACTTTTGTTCATTTTATACCTTTCTTTCCTGTCAATTCTGCCGTGGATCTTGTAAAGCGACTAAGGAATTAGCTGGAACTCATAGCCACCATAGTCACTAGAGGTATAACACCTCTTGTCTATGCTTAAACCTAAAAACCTAAACTGGACATATCACGTTATGGGTGCTCTGCTTTCCCCGTTAGAGAATGCAGTCGTGATGTGTGTATGTATAAATCTATCAGACATATATCTGAGTCAAATAATATTTAATAAATTACACAGAATTCAATACTTCAACAAAATTATAAAAATACTTATTATTAAAATTAATTACTTTGATGCATACCTATAGTGTTGCAGCAAAAAAAAATCAGAAGAGCCTTCTTACAGCCTTTTATTATCTCGTGCCACGTAAAGTTAATGTCATTAATATGAGATTTATATTAATTTTCTTCTCAAATCGACGTTTTATTTCCAAAAGAACCGACGCCATACAACCGCTGTTTAAACATGAGTTTACAAAGACCACCATGCGAATGCTTCAAATCAATGTGAAAAGGGCTTAAGTCAATAAGAACAGCGCTTTTAAATTAAGCTTTCATTACAGTCTGGTTAGTTATACTCTTGTTCAGTCGAAGTCGAATTTAAGCCCTTTCGACAGATTATTTCCCAAGTATTTGTATGGTAATGTTAATATGCAACTGTCATGTTAAAGCAATAACGATGCAGTATCGTTATCAAGTCGTTCGTTGCACACTTTAGTGGTGATTTCACCACCTTTCGATTGCTTTCGTTTACCGTAAACAGTAATTTCGACTGCAGGATTAACCGTACTGTCAAAACATGCGGTTGTATTTGCATTATGTTTTTCCGCAAGCCAGTTATCATTCAGACAATTGTGCAATCATGCGTATTCTTTCAAGATTATATTATTCTTTGATTGAAGAAGTTCGACATCTCTCTCCCGTATTTTTTTTTTACTTTGACAACACTGAAGGCAGACGTCCCAAGGAGTATGGGCGAGTGCGAAAACTTAAGCTAGCAGTTGTAAGAAAACACAACAGAAAATTAACCGTTAAACTTTTCTAAACTGTTTATAACTTTTTGAGGAACAAAGGCTAAATTGTAAAATAGGGGTACACGTGGCTAGAAATAGTTTTCCGTTTAATACCCACCTGCCTAATGGCTTACCATTTCTCTTCACCATTAAGGAATATCTTATCTATGTTACTTAAAAACGGTTATTATAACGCTACTTAAACGATATGAGGTGTCAACTTGATGTTAACTCTGAAAAAAAATAGGTAATAGGGATATGTAATTACATAAATGTAAAAACGTACAGATCACTTCTTAAGGACTAACCTAAACTTAACCATTATGTGCAAAAGTACTCCAAATCACTTACGCATGGCAAAATGGCCGCGATTGCATTTTATTAACACATAACATAATATATTATTTATCATTATCACACATATTACCATGATACATTAAAATTTACTTAATTGGCAATACCTACCGATTCCAAACTAGCGTTCACCGTAGCGTACATACCATGTCGAACGTTAAAAGCTTTTGAACATTTTCTTAGTATTTTTCCCTATTGACGCTAGTATGGGTGCAATGTTTATGTAGACGATTTGTTCCCTATTCCACCCGCATCTCAGACCACCTGCGCGCGCATTAACATATCGGCTGCATCGCTTGCGCATCTATGCGCTCCTAGTACACTAGAATTGACCGTGGCCACTATATGACTACAGATATGGTTGCTCGATCACTTCCTTGCTAGAATAAAAATGCAAAGTATCTGGAAATGGACTTTAACTTCTCCAATGTAATTAAATCACTTATGGACTCTGTAACGAACAAAGCGTCATGAGAAGTGCTAAAACCCGGCCAAATTAAAACAAAAAAAATTGTAACGCATTGATAACAAGCGACGTAAAAAAATATCGTTTTATTTTATCTCTACAAACGTTTGATTTTTGCAACGAACAACTACGCCCTCTGCTGACGAGTGTACGGCCTTCTACGGATTATAAGTATTGTCTAATTTAACAGTCGTAATGTTTAATGACGTGGCAGTAGCACAATGTAAGTATACAAAAGTATACTTAAAACACTTTCTGAATAAGGTGTGAGCAAATTAGATACACACTGCCGTGATTACGACCACGTGGGTGTCAATGAGCTGTCATCAAATCGCGTGTGTTCTTGACTTGGCTCTAGGTTACCTCAACGCTTTGAGAATAGTTAAGCTATGACTAATCTCTATTAGCTTATTTCCATTTTGTATCAATTGAATGGTAGCTTTACGTAATTCCATTAGGTGTTAATTAATTAGTAATTAATATTAATTTGCCTTTATTTGGGAAGAGGCATCTTCTAGCCGACTTTGGTCGCGCGCTAGTGGAACTACACCTATCTAACGAGAAGCGCCAGAAAATGACAGGTTTGCTATTTCGCGCGCGAGTCGAGTAGCTCGTATTGCCGTACTAAGCCTACTAGTCTAATGCTAAAATAACGATCATTTGAACCACTTTTTTGTGCGCTCATTGCGGTTGTTCGTGTCGCTCTCGTATCTATTGTTTATAAAGATCATGTAAAGAACGGTTTTATCTTCTAAGTCCCCCGAAATACAACAGCTTGACCTAGGTACTTTACCTAATTTGTCAGAAACCTTGTATGATGACAACTTATGTTAGATACTTGTCTTAATCCGTAGTACACTTGATATAAACCTAGCTTCATTACCAGTAGCTTCTAAGTTTCAAGAGTTATTATATACTGTATGACTTCATTACCGCCCAACTGGTTCCATTGCTACTACGTACTCTAACTTATTTATTTAGTCCTCTTGTGCTAGCAAATGAGATATAAGCAAAACATTATCATAACAATACGTGGAGAACAAAAGGAACGCATAAATCAAACCTCTAAGGATTTAAAAGCTGTTTATCTTGACAAGGATTCTGTCAGAAGCGACGGCTTACACGGAATTTTAAAACATCACTGTCTATCGCTCATTATTCTAAGTGTATTGATAGCTGATATGTTATTTTAGTGAAATACTACTTCACTTAGTTAATGTAATTGTTGGTCATCGTTATTCGAGAACTAGTTGTTATCTACTACACTACTTACCCGCTATGTTAAGAATTATGTGCAGAATGTACTGATATTAAAACAATGTTTACGATCAATTTACAAGCATGTAACTAGCTTTATTCCTGTCAGTAAATCGAGCAATTGTTTTGTACCTATACACAGTCGCTGCTATCTAACTTGGAAGCAATCGTCAAATCACAAGACGTTTTTTAGGTCTCTTTGGAGGTAAAGCGGTGCGCGAACTTACTTCCATTAGACCAAAACCTTGCTGATAGATGCCTTAGGTTTTTTTTTTACTTTAGCTTTACTGAACGCAGCCCTCGCGAGGAGTCCAGATGACATGACAACGAAAGCTTAAGCAAGAATTAGGAACACTACAAAACAGGTTTTGACAATACAGATGCCGTAGAACCGTAAACTACTACGAAGATCTGCTTTAAAAATTGATCAAAGTAAAACATTTCAAAAAAAGGTCATTAAAATTCACTAAGTAGAGACTTCATCCAAAGTCTTCACAATCCATATCGCCTAAATCATGAGCAAAAATACTAAGAAAAGACATGAAGGTTGCTCTATACATTATCCATCACTTTTTGGAGGTTCTCAGTTCTTATGACCGCGGGCCTGTAGTGGCAATAAGATTTTAATCAACCAGCAACCAGAATATCATTACGTCGTCCGATATCTAATTAAGCATCTGTATTCTGAACACATTTTTTTCGTCTCGCCATTCACAACTGAATCGATCCAACATCACTCTTACTTTCTCTGTTGATTGCTATTCCACTCGCAAACAAAACAATTCGATATTTTAATACGTCTTTTATCCTTTCGAAATTTAGCTAGAGCTATAGTTAGAGTTGGTTATTTTTAGAGTTCCTTATCAAAATGGCAAAAACCGGAACCCTTATGGATTCGTCACTCTGTCTGTCCGTCCGTATGTCACAGCCACTTTTTTCAGAAACTATAAGAGCTTTACTGTTGAAACTTGGTTTATGATTTTCACTCATAAATAGAAAAAAAAAGCAATTAATTTTGTGGGTTCACGACACTTGGAACCAAAACTCTAAAAAAAAAAATTTCGACGAACCCATACGTGTGGTTTATCTATACATAGACCCGCCTCCTCTCTAAAAAGATAACTAACTAGTCTAACTTCTAAAGTAAGAGAATAGAAAATAATATATAAACGAGATCTCTATAGTGGGTAGAGTTTTTTTATACATATGTCATAAATCGTTAACCAAATTTTTCCTTTAATTTACCTAGCCAAATGTACGGAACCCTTCGTCCGCGAGTCCGACTCGCACTTGGCATGTTTTTTTTATAAAGATCATACACTCCGTTGGTATGGCCACGTGATGAGACGTCCTGAAGACCACGTGGTGCGGAGAGCCCTGGCATTACCGAACACGAGAAAGACAAGAGGAAGACCCCAAGCCACATGGTTGTCCACGGTATCCCGCGACTTGGAAAAGACCCAACTCACAGCGCAGACAACCCAGGATAGACTGTCCTGGCGCAAAAGAACGAGGAGAGCCGACCCCAAATAATGGGAATAGGCAAGGAGAAAGAAGAAGACACTAACTGTCAGTTTCGCTGCTGTCTGGACCACTCATCCAAAAGGGTTAACCTCATAGGTTCTGGCTAATGCTAATGTGTGACAAGAGCCTCACGACCACAGAACAACGTAACTGCCACACATGGTTAGGATGCCAATCAGGCTTTTGCCACCGATTGACAATTCAATGCCTACCTTTGTTATGTGACCGTGAAAACTTGTAACATACGTATTAAAATACGCTTGTATTGAGAATACGTGTTGCTATGTTGAGCCTTTAAGAGCCTCCTTAATGACGATATTATGCCATAAATTATTAGTGTATGTGTGAAAGAATAGCTATATTTAAAAAGTTGTTAACAGGCTACGTAAAAGGAGGAATTTATTTGCAGTCAATTGTTTCCGCATTCGTTTGTTTTTGAGGCACGCTTATGCCTTTCTTGGTAAATATGATCGTCAAGATTTAATTGCAAATTCGAGCTACTTAAGCAAAATTATTTGCTCGGAAACCATTTTTTCTCTTTTTACTCCATGGCTTCGAAATTGTACAGCGTTCATTGGTTCATTTCGTTCATATTATATGAGTCTTCAGATCGAATCAAGGTGAATAGGCAAGATGCCCCTAAAATTGTTTAGTCAGTCAGTTACATTTTAGTATTAAAAAATTTGTTTGACGGACAATAAATTACGGCAGTACAGTGCATACTGAGGTTGTGCGTCAAATTAGTAAGAGAAGGACAACACATGGGTTTCGCCCTGTCTCAAAGAGTGTACAGTCGGGGTTAGACGTTCCAAGTGACGTCATTATTTTTTACCTGAAGTATCGCCACACACCCATAAAAGATTAATGATCTATACTCGATATACCTTTGTCGATACTTAATACTTTGATAAACCAATAAAGTCCAGTCTGCATCGTTATTACAGTTACAATACTGCATTAAACACACCATATTATCTGCGTTTATATCAACGTCTCGTGTCCTCATGTCTATTGTTTATTTGCTAAACGCATGGAAGTGTTGTGTTATTAACAAAACGCAATCGTTCATCTGCGCCGGCGCCGATCGTACGCGGACGTTATGAAATAGTTACGCAGTGTTTACGAGTGTGGAGTGGACAGTTAATGATCTTGTAATGAGAATATTGCTGGTATTGTATGTGATAATGAGTACAACATAATGCGACGGAAAAGTTTCTATGACAAGTTGTGCCTAAACATTTCTCGTATTTTTTTTGTTTTGCGAATACGATGAGTTTTTCAGTTTTGTTTTTTGATATGTGACTTAGGCATTTACATTAGCTACATGTAACTAATGATAGGTATTGCATGTATTCTTAACTCGGGTAGGTAGAGCAAACGAAACCTTACACAGACAAAACCAAGACTACTTTATGTTTAGTAACCACTCTTAGCATACTTTTTAGTTAAAAGTTAGATGAAAGAGATATAGTTTCAGGTTACTAGCCTATCGCCTAGGCCCTACAACATACTTATACTTATCTAACTTTTATTCTACGTAGATTCGTTAGCAGTCAGCTAAAAAAAGTATGAGCGACAAAGGAACAACTTTTCGTACGTTTTCGCAACTGGAAATTTAGTAACTAAATACATATTGGTTAACAATTAAATATTAGCCAATGCGTAACACAAATATTCTAATTTTATTTCACGTGTCAGTGTGAAATCAACCAAATTATAATAGTTATCAAAAATGCAAAATTATTGGTTTTCGCAAATGTTTCGTTTGTTATAAATGCAATCTTTTAATTTAAGATTCACCCCGGCTCGTTATTATCGTTATTACGAAACTAATTATCTTGCTTGTTTTAGCAAAATTAATAAAAATAGGTAGCATCTTATGTGTTACTGCCACCCAGGTTTAAGGCAGGCAGTAACGAATTTTTGTAACATAGCCATGACATGGTCTTAACCTTCGAACAGAATTGACAATGGGAGTTTTAGTGCATTTAATCTGCAGATTCAAGATTATTTTTAACTGTCAACTCAATTCACAGGATTACGATTTACTAATATGTACATGCAAATTATAGGTACTAACGGAGTATGTTATTATCGGTTTTACACCTTTTTACCGGCACTCAAAAAACCTCACACAAAAGTGTAAAATTCTCGAAATTACCAATTCAAGTATCCATCTGACTTAGAGCTAATTTTTCAATCACCAGATAAAACTTATCTGTCCGATAAATGTTGGCTGTCACTTTTCTTTTATATGACGCGAAAAAAGGATAGCAACAATTTTAACTGGCAGATAAATTTATCTGGTGATTGAACAATCGGCCCTAACACTCATACTAACCGAGCTTTGTTAAGCAACACCATGACTTGTAAACTTGGCAGTACTAAACGCCCACACCTAAACAATACGAACACAAGTTGTGCAAATCGCTGGAGTTCTGCACAATCTTCTGATGATTGATAATGATTGCCGGCACATGATCGCCGGTTTCGTCATCGGATACGGCTTTTTGTTAAGATTGTGTTGATGACTTATCGATGACCCATTTTGTTAAGTGGCTTGGGAAACTCGTTGGAAAGCTAGAGCAAAATAACGGAAACTTGCCAGCGACTACTTTTGTTTTTTTTTTATTAATAGTTTTTTTTTATAATATGCGTTTTTATAAATAGGGGTTTTTATTATATAAGTCCGGGGGAAATTGTATCCAAAATATTCTGAGAGCCTAGACTAGGCAAAGTGACTATCTACCAACGATAAGTATAGGAAAATTTCAAAAAAATGTATAGGACGCATGTCATTAAAACATCCCCTCATCACGCAAAACAAATTTTACTAGTTATCTTCAGAAATTATGCAAGTAATGCAAGAAATTATAAAGTTACAATATTTTATCTAAAAATATGATGATCTAAAGCAGTAGAGAAATATTAAATACGATTTAACATTTGTTCTAATTTAATTACTCTAAGTCAGTTAATTAAATTAGACGAGTGGCGTAAAAAAGGGGAGGCCTTTGCCCAGCAGTGGGAAATACTAGGCTAGGAAAAAAAAAAAAA